>JASDQU010337762.1:0-12557 GCA_032191745.1 Picea mariana | reverse complement strand
TGTTGAGGTGTCAACCTTGTAGGTTGAGGTGTTTTAGAAGAAGGAGAATTGTTTTCTCTATAGATGTTAGGATTGGTCCTTCTAGTAGCCATAGCCATATTTTTACTTTCAACATTTCTTGCCACCTTAAATGCATTCTCCAATGATTTGGGTTCCCAAAGGCATACCTCATGTTGAATGTTATCCTTTAAAGTTCCTATGAATACATCAATTAAGTGCTCAAATGGAATATCTGTTACCTTTATATTCAATCTTTGGAACTTCTCAATGTGCTCAGTAACTGAACCCTTTTTCTTGAGATTTATCATTTGGCTAAAGAAGGTATTGCTTCTTGTATCCTCATAGTGTGATATCATTTCTTCCGTGAAAATTGTCTAAGTGACGAGTGATTTGCGAGAACAAAGCCATTGATACCATACAAATTGATTGGGTTCTAAATATAAAGAAGCAATGTGTACCTTTTGTGTATGTGGCACATTATGTAGATCAAAAAAATGCTCCATCTGAAGTATCCATGTGATTGGGTCCTTTCCATCAAACTTCCTCATATCGATCTTAGGAACATGGTTGGTCTTCAATCCAAAGTTGGAGTTTCTCCATTCTTGATTCATCTTCCTTGTGTCCTCATCATGAATTTCATGGGATGCATTTTCACTTTCAAGTGTCTTTTCTGTTACGAAATTTTTCAATACTTCCATGAACTCCTCTTTTAAACCATCCATCTTTGCCTCCAACTTAGCTTCCATCTCTTGTAGTTCATCTTTTGTTACTATCCTCTTTTGTAAATCATTTATGTCCCTACACATTTCTTCAACTTCATCAAGAGTCCAAGTAGGATTGTCTGGAGGCCTATTTTGTGTAGAAGTTCCCTTTTTGGGTGGCATGTTGGCTAAGTATCACTTTTGAACCTTGATTTTGAGGTGGTTTTGCTAGACAATTTTTCTTTTGTTTTATCTCCTAAGTTTCATCCCTTCTGGGTACAAAAATTTATTTTATGTAGTTCTCTGATATTTCTTCTCTACAATGCCACAGGTCTGATCAAAATTGGATGTTCCAAGTGGAATTTATGGTAACTTCCCCACAACTTGCTGATTTTTGGCCTTTCCAGGAGATCTCACTTGTATAGTGTACCTCGCACAAAATAATTGATATAAAATTCTGAAACTTGTACCATAAATACTACAGAATGTCCACTATCCAATGAAACTAGTCTCACTCAATTTAGATACTCTAGGAATAAGTTATGATTGTTTTACCTAGAACACCTTCTTGAGACTAGTCAGATACCCTATCTTCCACAGGGTGTATCTACAAATGTAAGATGACCCAGAAGCTAAAATTTTTACCATAGATCCTTACTAATTTATGTGAATATCCTTCAGAGTTAAGGGTCTGAAACATTACATAAAAAGTGTTACAAAGAAAATTCCGCAATGAATCAATTCAGGATGACTCCAAAACCCTATCTTGCACAGGATGTATATCCAAAATTATAAGGCATCAGGAGCTGAAATTTTAACCCAACATACCTTGATCCATCTAATAAATATCCTCCATTCCGTTCCTTTTGAAACATTGTAGAAAATAATTTATAGTGAAAATTCCAAGGTGTCTTAGATTTAGCAGCGAAACCCCAAGACCTTGAGCTCTGATACCATATGTTAAGAACCAAATATCAATATAGCATAGAAAAACCTCAGAATAAGTACTCAACGCCTTGAAAAAGAGATAATTTCATATAATAATCCTCTTCGAGGGGGCAACCTGCTTTTACCCCACATAAATGTTCAAGTCCAAGATGATTCAAAATTAAAATGTCTCCTTGGTATATATAGGAGACTAGGAGGTATAATTACAACTAATGGAATACAAACGACATAAATAAAATAACATAACTAATGTAATATGCCCCAATTAAGGGGTAATGAGCCAATATTAGGGCTTAACAAATCATTCCATTCATCATCACATAAACTCATACAAATTGCACACATATTTTTACATGGAAACCCAACTAGGAGAAAACCATATAAAATTTTCTTAAGTAGTTTCAAGATTTTACAAGCACCAACTTGAAGGAAGCACCCACTCCCTGAGTTTTCCAACACCTACTGGAAGGAGACACCAATCCCATTGGAAGATTTTAAATGATGATACAAGTTCAAATCAACCTTCAAATACAATATCAAAATCACTTTTTAAATCTGCATATAAAATTGGTCAGAAATGTACCTCAAATCTGCAAACTTTTAAGATTACCCACAAGATAAATTTTCTGTTTATAATTATGAAACTTGGACCTCAAATATTAGGATCTGTTCTCCTTATAATGAAATAAGTGGAATTCAATTTGGACCTACCAAGCTTCATATATAACCCTTTTATCTCCAACACATATTTGGGAGTAGTTTTTGGATTAGTCACAACCCTTAACTTCCAACAAGTATAACTTCGTACCTGTAATGAATTAGGATCTGAAACTTGTACCCAATATTATTCGATATATTATATGAAATTCCTCCAAGTTTCACTCCTTAAATTGTTTATGAAAAAACATTATAGTGAAAATGGAAAGATGACTCATTTTGAAAACGAAATCCCTAGTTTAAAAAACCTCAACATCCACTGAGGATAAATCCAAACCTATTGTTAGCACTAGAAGTTCTTCCTAGACTGATGGGGAATAAGCCTAGAACATCTTGAATTTTAAAATATGACTTGATTGGATTTTAGGAAACTTTGAGAGTGGTAAAATTAATCAAGAAGGCAATGAATCCATTGGGCATGGAGTCCATGAAAAAAAACTGTAACCCAGACCTAACATTCTATGTGCAACAAATCATGTCAACAAAACTGGGATCAATTATAATTCTTATAAATATATGGAAAGAATAAATAAGAAAAACAAAACTGAAAATGATCAAAGAGCATCTTGATCTTCAATACATCTGATAGCAAGAGGAAAAACTCAGTTTTCAGAAAACCTTTCTAAAGATGAATAAAAACTCAGATAATCTTATGGCAAGGGATAGAGCATATTCTATACAATAACCCTTTCAACAGAGAAATTGCAGACATATAAGCTATAGCAGCAACATATATCCAAGAAGATGAAATATGAGAAAATTATTTACACATAAAAGAGAAAACAAACTGATATATAACTTCATTGTCAGCTGAGGTCTTTACATAAAAAGTAGGGCAGGTCTGCAACTTAAAATAAGAGACTTTTAATGCCTTTCTAGCTCCCTCATGGATCTTGAAATATCACCCAGACCTCTCGGGTCTTTTCCTCCCTTAAAAATCCCATCCCCTCTTATCGAATGATAAATTATATATCCATACAGTTAACAAACTGTCTCTTATTTCTAGGAAGAAAAATCAATTAATATTTCTAAAATAAACTAAATATTGGAACATAATGCAAGGTGTCTCGATTTTTATAACCAGAGTCTGATCTCCTTAGATTTGGAATGATCTTCTTAGTAATATTCTGCCATATGTACTCAATCACTGATGAATCACTCCCTTGAAATCTAGAATTGCCTGCTGATTTTGTGCTTGGAAATCTGGAAAGTTGGGATACTATGCAACCTGTTACATAGTTGTTAGAATTTGAATCAAATTTCTTTCATGCTTTCGTAAACTAGTTTGAATTCTATCTATGTTCTCTTGATTGATTTGCACATGAGTTTCCTTAAGGATATCGAAGTCTCCCTTGAGCTATATCCACCACTGGGGCTATGAGTCACCACTTAAAAAGCTGAAGAAAAGGGTAAAAGTTGACCAAATCTTATCCACGCATAAATCTGAAGAGTTGGTAGCACACTATAGCTAAGTGTTGAAGGAAGGTTTAAATGCTTGTTTGAAGAGCTGGTGGATGCCTGAGATTATGAATATGCTTCCACCTTCTATCAAGAAACTATATTTACAGGTGTCAAGCTATCAATCCCCTGCCATATTTGAATGCATTTGATGTGATGAGCCAAAGGTTGCTCTCTTGTAAACTCCTCCTTGCGCTTGATGCTTGGTTTAGTGCATTGGCTTTGTCTTGTGTATTGACAGTGTGACTTGTGGTTCGATGCTAACCCCTAACACGTGTGATTGTATATGCAGGTGCGTTGGAGCTGGAGATTGGCCCTTGGGCCACTTAAACTTGATAGTCAGTTTGTAGCGCCATTATATAGCACATTTTGTAGCCAATTCTGTAGCACCCCCTCCAAAACAAGACTGTAGTTTCCCTAGTGTCGATCATGTGCAATGACTATGTGCAATTACGTAACGCCCCTCTCGAATTATCTTCTATGGATTTGGTAGTGCCATTGTAGTTCAACTATGATATTTTGTAGCACTCTGCAGAATTGGTAGTGCCACTGTGTAGTTCAGCTAGGAGATTTTGTATCACTCTGCAGAATTGGTAGCTCCAATGTGTAGTTCAACTAGGAGATTCCGTAGCATATTAGGTAGTGAAATGCAGAACATACAAGGATCATGTGTTCTAAAAGTGTCAACACTTCCGTAGTGCTTTGACACGTAGAGCACAAAAGACTCATTGGTTTGGCACTAGGATTTGATGTTGGTTCTTGATAGGTGTTGAATGTGGCTTTTGGAATATGCACTAGAACGATTGTTAATCTTATATTCTGGATTAGACATAGGTACTTAATCACACACCACCCTTTTTATAAAATTTACAAATAAAAAATATATTTTTTATTTGAAAATATAAAGAGACACAAAACTAAGGTTTTAGGAAACAATAATAGTTTATTGTTTTATGTTTGGAATGCAGGTCAGAAGACAGAGTCACAATAATATTGGACAAAAGTGATCAATGAGATCTTGTCAAGGCTTGATGGGGAAACTGACAATTATGACAATGGGAAAAATACCTTGGGAAATGGGAAAACTAAGACATGATCTAATGAAACACTTAAAGTTTTTACCATTATATTTTGAGTGCTAACATTGGCTCCATGGGGGATGGCATGCTCTCGACGAGCTACCAAGAACTTGCAGAATAATGGCCTTATCCCTCTTCATCTATGTCCAGGAAAACCTAGTGCATGAGAGCACCTCTTCTCTTTATTTTGAAACTGAAAACTAATGCAAACAATATGCTCGAAGACCAATCTTTATTCTTCTTACTCCTACCTAATCAATTGCTTTCTCTAGACTAGGTAAAATTGTGCTTCCAATGAAGCCATACAAATATCTGACTAAATGGTGAAACTTCTGATCTGACAATGATGAATGCAGGAACCCAAATTTTACAGAAGTGCAATCCAAAAGGACAATAGAACCAACCTTCATTCAACAAGAACAATTTTCCTCTTGTGCTGCTCAAAGACTCTAGATAATTAAAAAAAGGATCAAAGAAGCTATAAAGAAATACCTCTTCTGGCTGTTTCAACTAAAGATCAAAAGGTATTTGCATATCTTCTTTCTGATAATGGCTTCCGTCATCAGCTATTTGCAAATATGAACATGGTTGCAGACTGATTTCTCTGCTAATCATTGGTTGTTTGGTATTGTCTGCAGATCTAGGTTGAAGCATGGTGAATGCAGGCCTGCTGATTTGATAATGATGGCTTCTCAATGTCTTATGCAGACCCAAGATGGCTCATTTTCACACAATATTGTTCCCCGTCAAAATCTGATTCATAGTTGTCATACACCGATTGGTTGCTCATCAAATCAACAAAATGTGAGGTAGGGATCTACTCTTCTTCATCTGAATACTCATCAAATATAGGTGAACCCAAAACCATTTTGTCTTGCAAAGAAAAACAAACAATTTCTTGATTCTTTTCTTCAATCACAAGTGAAAATACATCATGGGAAACCTCTTGAAGGAAAAGGGAAAATCCTCTTCTACAACTATTTCTTCTTTTAAATCTGAGACATTAGGTGCATTAGAGGAAAGATATAATTCATCTACAACTATGCAATCATCAGTACCATCATCGATCATATATTGAAGAATTTCTTCTCAGGAAATAGAAAGAGAAAAAGTTTCATCCATATCTTCATTAAAATACTCACTTTCATCCTTACTACTAGAGGAAAAAATATGCTGAAACTCCTCACAACAATGGTAAAAAAGGATTTCATCTGGGTAAATCTTCTCATAATGTCAATTAAAAGCCATGTGAAAATCCTTCAAAGAATGGATACTAGCTGTAGGAAGCGATTGACACCATTCAAAATCATGGCCTTCTAAAGAAACTTTGAACATCTTGATCAAGTCATCCTCGTGAACAAAACCATGTTCAAGTATGCATTTATGAAAATTAAATAAGTGCTCACCGGGATGATCATGCTTGCTTCCTCTGAATCTCGGAAGATAATCATCCCACTCAGTTATAGTCATCATTGGATGTGGAAAACCAACTATATCTGAAAAAATAGAGAAATCATACCTCCAAGCCAAGATAGCTTCCATTGTTATGGTTGTCTCATATCAGTGAAGTCACCAATAGGTTCTTCCTTCATGGAGTGGAGTCACCAGGTCAATGATGCAGTCTCTGATATGTGACCAGCCCTTGTTCACCATCAAAATTTGTCTCTATGTCGTCTCTCAGGGAAGCTTTCTTCATACTTCTCTCCCCGACAACGATGCCGAAATTTTTAGCACTAGAAGTTTTTCCTAGACTACTGGGGAACAAGCTTAACACATCTTGAATTTTAAAAGATGACTTGATTGGGTTTTAGGAAACTTTGAGAGGTAAAATTAATCAAGAAGGCAATGAATCCATTGGGCATGGAGTCCATGAAAAAAAACTGTAACCCAGACCTAACATTCTATGTGCAACAAATCAGGTCAACAAATATGGGATCAATTATAATTCTTATAAAGAGATGGAAAGAAGAAATAAGAAAAAAAAAACTGAAAATGATCAAAGAGCATCCTGATCTTCAATACATCTGACAACAAGAGGAAAAACTCAGTTTTCAGAAAACCTTTCTAAAAATGAATAAAAACTCAAATAAGCATGTGGAAATGGATAGAGCATATCCTATACAATAACCCTCTAAGCACAAAAATTGCAGACATATAACCTATAACATCAACACATATCCAAGAAGATGAAAGATGAGAAAATGATTTACATAGAAAAGAGAAAACAAACTGATATATAACTTCATTATCAAAAATCAAATCATTGGAAAACCAAGTTGCAGTGTTGACAAGCCAAAGGGATAAGCTTCAAGCTAATGACAAAAAGCAGAAAACCACTGGTTCCATCGTATTTAGGAATGTCGAATCGACTACAGCCTTCGTCAATTCCAAATTGTTATGACCAAGTTGTCTGCTCATCATCCAGGTATGAGTTTCGATATCAATTCCGTTTTATCAATTGCTTGGATTAATATAATGAATTGAGTTTGGTTTTCAAATAGCTCTGTCCATCATTCGAAATGACTTTGTCATAGTTTTGTGGATCCTGTACATTGTTTTCGTTTTTCTAAAATTAAATGAACTTATGATTTGGTTACATGATTTGATCGTGCCCAGTTTAGCAATTGATTGGTTTTCACTGGATTTGATTCGTTTGTCTATTGGTTTAAGTTAACGAAATCAATGGTGTTTGCTTTCGCTTGGATTTTGTTTGTATCCAACCTGAATAGGAGGTTTTTATGCTTAAATTAGAACATGGTTCTGTTTTGATTTAACATGATGTTGTTGTCATTGGATATCAACGGCTCTAATTTAGTTCTTGTGATTTGATTGTTGAAACAATTTCATAGGATTGAATTGGCTTGATAAATGTGATGTAGTCTATTAAATTGGAAAAACAATTCTGTTTTCTCAACATTTTCGTTTGGATTTGGATTATATCTGACCTGTGCAAAAGATCTCTGCGCCCAAATCATAGAACTGTTTTGATTCACAACGACTATGTCAAACTCAAATTGTTCGATTCGCTTGGATCGTTGCATATCTTGAGTTAGCAAGATTGTCTTTATGAGTTGGATTCGTATCGAAAATAGACTGGATGCTACTCTGTTGATTTTAATTTTCAAAACGAGTTTGTTAAACTCAGATTGACATATGTTATCTCTGTTGAATTCGTATGAGAAAATTCGGTTAATAGTTCGTTTTGAAATGAATTCAAGAAATGATTTTGTTGAATGTCAATCGATTTTGTCTGCCCCAATTAGCAATAACAAACGATTGGACAACTCTCACAGATCCTGTTATCAATCGATTAATTTCATTATGATTTCATTTGTGATAATTTACACACCAATTTTGATTTGATTTGCTAATAACATGGATCGTTTGTTTATGTTAATACAGCTATATCAATTTGAAAATGATCTTGCTATTTTCGTATGGATTCGATCGTGTTTCCTATTGGTGGATGAGGCAGCATAAACGATTTCCTATGATTTGTTTAACTGTATCGATTTCAATTTGATATGAAAACGATTTCATTACTGTTCAATACGATTTTGTATACTTGAATTGGTAATGAATTGAACAGAGCGTACCCATCTCTGTTATCATTTGGTTGAATACGATTTAGTGTGTTCGATTTGCATACAAGTGTTGATCTCCATGATGCTTTTAGCAATCAAATATTTGTATAGTTTGAATATGTTTTTTAAGATTTGCATTGATTTTTAATACGATTCTGTGTTTGATTTAGACCAGCTACAGAATCGTAAGATTCTGTAGCTAGTCTTTAGAAGTAGATTTTTATCAATTTTATTAATAAAATATCCTTTTAACTTGCCTATTTTTGCCCTCTTTCAGGTACATTCGAATTGCATTGGACATGCTCTGGCAGTCTAGGAGATATTTGTGTGATATAGTTTTATTTTTAAGTTGTTAGTTTGAGTTAGAAATACAAACTTGGGATATTTTCCCAGATTTTCTGTAAACAGTTTTGATAACTTCCACAGGGATGTTTTACCCTGTGAAAGGTCTTTAAATACTTATTATTTTTTGTAATAAGGATCAGCCTCACTTGTGGGAGAACCAGGCTATGGATTTCCGATACAGACTGAGACGAAAGTTGATGTTTTGTTACAGCTTTCACTTTCAATATATCAAACTTTTGTTTCAAGTTTATGCATATCAGTTTGCAGTTGATTATAGACTACTTTAGCTATAATAATCTATTGCAGGATGATATGATTTGATTAATGTGTTATCCATATCTAATCTCTTTCATTATTTAAAAGTACAACAATTACTTGGTTTCAGTTAATGAATCAGATTTCTCTTCTTCGTTAATTGAATCATTTCGTATAGATCTTTACATACAGGTTTATCTAACTGTGAAGATTTATAAATCATAAGATTGTTGTAGTTTTTATGTCTTGTTTGTCCTGTAATCATATTTGAAGAGCACTATAGCTTTTTGTTTACGAGAAGCTTCTGGACAATTCGGTGCGGGTTTCCTCCCTCCGATAAGCTAAGACAATCATTACACACAGGACAAACCTGGAGCGTTCCTTCAGGTCAGTTTGTTTTTTAGTATTTAATATTTTATTTGTTAGTATAATTTAAGTAGTTTAGTTAGATATATGTGTAGTTTAGATTTGTAGTTAGAGTTGGTATTTTAGTTGTTTAGTTTAGATATTTTTTGTTTTATTTCTTTTCATAAAATTATAAAATAAAAAAACAATAGCTCTCGCTGTCTTAGGACAGAATACAAATGAGTTTTTCAAGTTTTCATTCAAATCTATAAATTGTAAATTTTGTACATTTTGTGAATAAGATTTATTTCTGTTAGTAGTTAGATATTTAATTTCTTAGAGTTAGCATAGTATTAGATAGTAGATTGTATATAGAATAGTTAGATTTGTGTTAGTTTGTTTTAATAGTTGTTTTTAGTTAGATTAGTTAATTTAGAGTAGTTTTCTTTTTGTTTTCTTAGGACTTAGATCGGCTAATGGAGCCGCTAAACCCGTTAGGGTGGGTTATCCCAAACGGCTTGGGTTATTAGACAACCCTGGACCGGATCCACTCTCCCAGTTGATGGATGGTCAATTTCGCCCGCCAACAAATGGTGCTAGAAGGAGGGCCTGAAATTAATTAATGGCACAAGGCAGTCGAAAGACTCCTCCACCACCTAATCTCTCACCTATAGTGACTAGAAGCTATTCAAATGATAATATTCCCCTTCAAACAACAACCACATCAACCGACGATCCACGGATCACAGTTGAGCCAGCAACCCCTAATCCTACAGGTGGTGACATACAAGAGATTGTCTGTCAATCTATTATAAGAACTCATAGTGCCTTAGCCCGTTTGAGGAAACCTAACCATCCGTTGAACCAACCTTTGGATTTCTATGATATCAGAGAACAATTAGGAGGCACTAATCTCACTGTGAATCCTACAGATCCAATCCTAAATCTTGTTGCAGGAGGATCTAGGATACCTCCTTCACCACCTCCATCATCTCCTTCCTCTTCTGGAAGAGATTCCTCTGACAAAGGCAGTTCACCTTCTCAACCTTCCACACCCACTACACCAATGGAAAATCAGAACAACCCTGCTAGACCTTGGCTTGATTAGGATGTCGTAGCTGTACCTAGAGCTCAACATCCCTTACCTAAACATCCGGAGAAATGGCTTCCCAAGTTTGACCCTGATTCAAAACAGATCACTGAAGATCACATTAAAAAGTTTATGTTATCCATAAGACTTCACAATGTTGAACATGAAGACGTTGTTTGTAGGTTGTTCCCCTATACTTTCGAGGGAAATGCATCCACATTGTACTTTTCCCAGCAACCCCATACCATCGTGTCTTGGGAAAAGTTTGAGTCATGCTTTTTGGAAAAGTTCGGAGACGGTAAACCCCCAGAAGTCCTAGTCATGGACCTTTCTAGTTTAAGAATGAACCCAAAAGAAAAGGTTAAAGACTTTAATCAAATATTCTTAACACTTAAAAACTGAATCCCTGCAGATTCCATGCCTGCCGAGAATCTTATAATAGCATACTACACTAAATCTTTGCATCAAAGTATAGCTATTTGGGTTAAACGATCTAAGAAAGCCACGTTGTTAGAAGCCTTCGAAGAGGCCAACCAAATTGAAAAAGACATACTTAGTCTTAAAGACTCTACTAGCAATGAAACAAAGACTAGTTCTTCTTCCAAAAAGAAGATCAAAATCCTCCCCAGACTTACTCAAAGTAAAACACAACCTGAAAGCTCTGATTTAGAAAACTTAACTAAAGTTGTTCAAAAACTATCAAATCAAGTTATAGACTTAAAGAGGATGATCAAAGAAGCTTCCTCGAGCAAAGGGCCTTACAAACCCCCATTCCAGAAGCCTTTTCCCACCAACCAACCTAATCCAACCACCAAAGGCCTTAATCTAGAAAGTCTGCGATGTGCCCTTCAAACAATTTTAGAAGCCCAAGATAACTTGACACCTCCTGATATTCCTGAGGAGGTAGTTGAACAAGAGACAGTTCGAGAAGAGGAGTCTTCTCCAAACATTTTTGGACACTTCTCGGATAGCATCTTTCAAGCTAACTTTGAGACAGTACATCCCTATGATACTAGGAGTAAGACAACAAACAAATCTTTTGCTGAAAACACTACAACTTCGCCTCCAAAGCAATCTAAATCAGCTGACACTAAACAAAGTAATATGAACCCCAACTTAGATTATGATGTAGTTGAAGATCTAAAAAAGTTGAGAGCTAACATTTATGTTTATGAGTTATTGAAATTTCCATTTCTGCTACAAAAAATGTTACAAAATATCTCAGAGAATGGAAAAAATGGTAATTCAAGTGGTAACAAGGTTGTGCAGAACAAGGTTCCTCAGAAGACTTCCACTAAAAACAACCTTGATCATCAAGATAAAGGAAGCCTTCTTGTAAGTAATATAAGTAATGTAAATAATGTAAATAATGTAGATAAAGTAGCTTGAGAAACTGCGATTAAAAAGCCACAAGCTACCACTCTTAGTACTCGCAAAAATGTACCTCCATTTTTGTTAACTTTCGAAATCTTTAATAGAAACATGCACAATTGTATGGTAGACTCAGGAGCATCATCCAATGTGATGCCATGGTCTGTATGCCAGAAGATTAACGCTGAAGTTGAACCATCTACTTTAAAAATCATACAACTTGATCGGACAAATGTTAAAGTTATAGGTGAACTAAAGAATGTGCTTATTAGATTATCATCTAACCCCAAGGTTCATCAGGTTATTGATATTATTGTTGTGGATATTCCAGAAGTGTATGGTCTTTTTTTAAGCAGGGATTGGTCGAGACAACTACATAGCTATTTCGCGACAGATTGGTCTCACCTATGGCTTCCAGAGAACAACAAGCCTAATAAGATCAAGGTAAATCATGAACGCTACCTTAAGTTCATGGTCACAGATTTGAATGATCCAAATGAACCATTTACACCTTCTGCTGATTCACCCAAAGTACAAGGGATGGACACCTTCTTCGGCAATTTCATGGCCGAGGCTTCACCTATCACCAATCCAGAATAATAGTCCGAGATTGTAGCATATATGCAGCCAACAGCTTCTACGCAACGATCTCATGTACCTGATG
>JASDQU010337756.1:0-12418 GCA_032191745.1 Picea mariana | reverse complement strand
AGTTCACAATGATTCATGTACACAATCAGTTATCCAACCAATGATTCCATGACCATTTTCACTCACGCATTTTGTTATCCTTGAGACATCCATTTCACCATTATGGAACCTGTTCCCATACCTCCTTTTGGTTGGTGTACCTATTTAGCTTGGAGCGGGATTGAAGAAGTGGTGTGTCAGGCCCGTGAGCAGTTCTCTGAGCAAGATAATTGCTGGGGATTGATTCCCAAAGGTGATAAAATGCAGCTACAACGCTCTGAGAATTCTAGTCTGGCCTGTTGCTAAAGCCCTGGAAGGGAAGTGGGGCAGCTGAGGGACTATTGAGCAGAGAAGGGGCACACTTCCTTGGGTGGGAAAAGCATGTGGGGAATGAGAGGTTGTAGGTTGTTAGTTGAGTAAGCACCTGAGACAGAGTCTTTCCTGTTGTCCATTAGCCTTAGCCTGGATAGGAGCCCTTTACCCTGGGTGGAGTTCAGTCCCAGATCGGGGGTGACTCACTGTTGAGAGTGATGAACAGTGTAGTCTATGGCTAGGAGGTTTGTGGATGGTATGTAAGTAGTTGGTGATAGTCTTTCTAAGATAAGTACCAATTGTATGATAAAATGATATGTTGTTTTGTTATTTACATGCCTATGTTACRATTTTAGCATATATGTGATTATGRTTGCTTGTGTGCTTAYGGGTAATTTCMTGTAAATGTTKCATATMTGTAGTTACTRYTATTTCCATATAAAAKTCGTATGTTACARAAAGAAAATTGTTGTTTAACTTTAAAKCTTCCGCAAGAATGTTGTATGTATATGTTCTAGCTGCATGCAGTAAAAAGAGTAAATATAGGTGGCATAACTCAGTTGATTACTGAGAATGTTACCGACTGGTGTCAGAGCATGAGTGGTTTCTCTAGAGTTTTGCACTTCGGCCTAAGGTTGGCCGGGGGAACGTTACAACCCTCATAGATTTCATGGGATGGCGAGAACCAGAATATGTCGTCTTTGCTACCACGCCGCAACCAGGGGGAGCAAGATATCGTGTCCTGAGAGATGGACCACTAGCCAAGAAGAAGAAGGAGAATGGAATTGTATTCAAAGCATACCTACAGGAGATATAGGAAGCCATTGACCGAGCATGGAGAATAACACCAGAGGCTGTCGCAAGATACAGGGACATCGCCAATTTCTAGTCTAGGTGACAAGCCATGTGGATACAACCAAGGAAAGACCCGGATAAACAGTGGCTACAGATATGCTACTGTGTCACCGAGGGGGATATCGACATGATCATCAGTGAATGGCCTGATGAATGGATGATCCCAACTATACCCAGAGGAGTACCAGTACAAACAACAGAAGGAGGGGCTGCACAGGTGGAGACACAGCCTCCACAAATCCCAGTACCCAAGAGATGAAGAACGAGACAACCCAAGTCAACTCAGGAAGACGACGACTAAGAGCAGCCAGAGACCCAGAAGGGAGGAACATAAACCACCCAACTGACCAAGGGATAGAAAAAACTGGCTGAGGGAACACATGAAACCACACCAAACCCCATAACGCAGGAACCAGGAGGGGATAAGAGACCAGCGGTACAGGACACAAGTGCACGCAAGAAAATTAAGGCACAATGACCACAATAAAACTACACAATCACAGAGGATGATGGAGACATGATTGCCAGGATGGTCCAAGACTGCATCACAGAAGATTTTGATCATGCCGCACACCACCAGGATGAACTATAGAAGGAACTGACAGAAATGGGACATCTCCTTAAGAGATTTGGGGAAGCCCAGATCACGAGCACCAGTAGAGGCACAGAGCCATCGACCAGATCCATCGACCACACTGACCACAGAAAGGGTGGAGGTAGAAGAATGTAACCCATTTCTTCCCATGCCATGGGCACATTCAACGGTCTACATAAATCCTAACGTGCTACGAATGGATGAAATTGTGGGGCAGACACCACTGAAGGATTTGGATCAAATCCAATTGGTCCTAACATGGATTCCATCAAAATAACTACACAAACTACAGGTTAGAATAGACCACAAAATGCAGGCTCGAGCACACAAAAAACTAGTCGAGCTACAACAAGCAACAAAGAGGCGGGAAGCACTGGAAATAGGTTGCGCACAGGATCAATCGGAAACCAAGGAGGATAAAGAACACAGAAACAAGATGGAACAAAAAGTGAAATGATTTTTTGGGAAACTTCCAAAAATTGCGCAAAGAAATGAACTCCCAGCCACAGAGAAGATCGACCAGATTGTGCAGGAAATTGATCAGTATCAAAAGGAGATCGAGACTCTCCACAGATAAATTAGACCGACAAATCCACCACCAGTGAAGGAGCAAAGGAAGCAAGAAGCTGCAATGCAGCTGCAGGAGTTGGAAAAACAGGTCAGCACGGCAACCAACTTGTTGGAGAAAGCAACGCAACTTTGGACAAGGCTGGAATAGGATCCATAGATCCAACACTAGGATAGAGAGGAGGAGAGGATCAAAGAAACAATCTAAGAACTCAAGCAGTGACAGAAGACCATACAAATCCTAGAACGATTCAAGGGAACCCAAGAGCTGAAGAAGATACAAGCAGAACTTATCACTGCACAAACAGAAAAATAGGAGCGTGAGGCTCAAATAGAACCGTTGCAGGAAGGAGTAGCAGAAGTACTTGTGTAGGTGGAATAAGCCAGAACCCATACAACACAGACTCAGCTAGAATGCACAGAACTGATGAGAGAGGAAGTGGTAGCTCAGACAGTCGACACCATCAAGGAGAAAACAACGCAGGCACTGACAAAAGCAACAAAGTTGCAGGAACAGTTCAAGTCGATCACAAAGGAGATCGAGGAAGCACAAAGGAACTAGGTGACTTGGGACGAGTCACATGTCAGTGTTGGGGGTCTGTTGGCATCAGGATAAAGAGGAAAGAAGAACAATCGTGGGAAAGAAAGCATGTAGAAAATCGAACTAACAACTGGCAAAAGAGAAGCACGCACGCATGCAAGAAAGCATGCACAAAGGAAAGCGACAACTGGAGGAGGAGCAGCACGCGTATGGGAAAAATACCTAACGTAATAAGGGTTAGGGTTTTTGTAATATTCAGAAATAAGGCTGAATGTATAAATATAGATACGGTATTATCATATAAGTGAGATTTCATTAGTAGTTGTTAACAAGTTTCTTCTGTAAGGTTCTGAGCGATACGAGCTGATTTTGTAAGTTGTTGAGCAAGGGAGACTCGGGCAGAGGTAGATCTAAGGATTAGACTACAGGCCATGGATCCTGGTGCGATCTAGTTCACCTTGCATAGATCCTACCCAGTTTTTATGGAGAATTGTAAGCGCAAGGCGCCAAAATTTCATAACTATCATAATACAAGAGCCAAGAGCCAAATCTTTGTGGACGTAGCCCAGGAGGGGGTGAACCATGGTAATTCTTATGTAATATGTTAAGTGTATGCATGGGTCTTCTTTCTTTCAGCAATTGATGGTTAGACTTGATGAATGAATTATTACTTGGTTATGGATTTGTTTATAGTGAACTTTAATTGATTTATGGGATATTCGTATGCGAATCCAAGGAATAGGTACTCCCCTTTATGGCTCATGGTATCTGACCCCATCCAAGAAACCCATTCATTCCCTACTCTATCCTAGGCCGTAAACACCTGAGTCTTACAACCACCCATTTAAAGCTATCTCGGGTGAGACTGCACAGTGCTTTCCAGCGATGTGTTGCCTTCTGGTTTACCAAGAGGGTCGATAGTTTAGAGGCTTTGTTGGAACCCCGAATGACATGAACCCTGGGTCAATAACTCAGATAACCCTCGAAGGAAAGTAAAACAAACCAACAGTATCTCAAATAAATATAATGATAGATCAACCTCAAATATTTTATATTCAAAACTCAGGGTTACAAAGTACAGTCTAGATTGTTCCCAAAGTACCTCTCTTGAAANCCTTCATGGCTCATGGTATCTGACCCCATCCAAGAAACCCATTCATTCCCTACTCTATCCTAGGCCGTAAACACCTGAGTCTTACAACCACCCATTTAAAGCTATCTCGGGTGAGACTGCATAGTGCTTTCCAGCGATGTGTTGCCTTCTGGTTTACCAAGAGGGTCGATAGTTTAGAGGCTTTGTTGGAACCCCGAATGACATGAACCCTGGGTCAATAACTCAGATAACCCTCGAAGGAAAGTAAAACAAACCAACAGTAGATCAAATAAATATAATGATAGATCAACCTCAAATATTTTATATTCAAAACTCAGGGTTACAAAGTACAGTCTAGATTGTTCCCAAAGTACCTCTCTTGAAATTTCTAAAAACATATAGTATGTTACATATTCTTTGAAATTTAAAATGTGTTTGTCCTAAGGACTGGGATTGGGGCTCCCACGGACCATAAAGCAAATAAATACAATAAATAAGCTCATATAAGGAGGATGGTGGGAGAAAGTAGAACAACAAGACCTGGAAAGAAGAAAATGAGAATTTATCAGTCTTCGGTTAAACCTTTCTAGTGAAAGAGGTGGAATAACTAGATGAAGGAACTGATAAAGAAAGAAAGATGTAATCAACATAAAATTACTATGATGGCCTCTCATTGTTTTCACTTGCTTGCAAGTGTCCTTTTATTTTCTTCATTAATGGTTATAGGAACCGTCTCAACTATTTCTTTCCCCTTGGTGGTCAATTTGTTAATTGATTTCTTAAACCATTCTTCGTTACAATTTTTCATTGGTGCCACGTTGATCTCATGCTAGATTTTCATATTGAACAACTCACCCTCCAAGTCTTGTAAATCAAGGGAAATATTATGTAATTCTTATTCGATGTCCTGATTTTTCATGGATTAGTCCACTAGCCAATTGTCTATGTCGCCCTCATCATATTCAAGTATACCATAGAAATTTTCAACTGACAACCCTTTAAAAATATCAACTTGTTCGTCAAATTATTGCTTTGTTAGGAACAACGAGTTGAGGATTAATTTAGGGTCTTGGAATTCGTTAGTGCTTCCATATAGGTCTACCTCTGTGAGCCTTTTGAATAGTTTTTCCCTCCTTGATATAGTTTGGTTGCACACCTGAACAATATTATTCAAGTTTTTTATCTTTTCTTTCCAGCACACGTTCAACTATTTTATCTGACTTGGAGAGGGCAGATCTTCCTCTCTTCTCCTTAGTTCTATCATATTGGAAACTTTGATTCCAAAGGGTACTACAAAATCAAGGTAAAAACCTTCTTCATTTTTTAGGTCATCTTGTAAATACTCATCGAAGGCATGTGCCATCAAACCAAAAGAAACAATGTTTTTGGAAACTTCCCATGCCTCTGTGATCAATTTCATTATTTTCTTAATATTTCTTTCCACATAGCTTTTGGATGATATAAGTAGGATTGAATATCCTTTCAATTTAGCAGCGGGTGTAGTGGGTCTGACTATTTTTAAAGGACCGGAAAGAAGTGGAAGAGGCATTAAGGCGTCTTCCAATTCCTCAATCCTTTCTTTCAACTTCGTGTTTTTTGCTTCAAGACTACTAAAAGAGTCATCCAGAGCATCCACGGTTGCTCTGTGAATTTTAGAAATATGGTAAGGCTGCATATCTCTTAGTTCAACCTCTGAACGAGATTTCCCTTTCTTATTCTTCACATCACCTTTTTCAATAATYAATTTCTTGGATCCCTTGTCAAAGATAACGCTCTGAAAATAAAATGACTCTTCTTCATTGAAGGTCTCATTGTCAATGATTTCCAATGATGAATTCTTATGGGCCATGTTTCCTGGTTGATCAATCATGGGAAACATTTTCTCGATATCTGCCTTGAGCTCCATGTCTTCAAGAGAGAATATATTGTTGTAACTTTCTATGTGTTGGTCTTCTTCCTCTTGCATGACGGTTTTCCTATTTTTTCTCAGAGGAAGCTTGTGCGAGATCTCAATTTTTCCTGGAGGGGAATTATTTTCTCCTCCTCTGCTTGAAATACTTTTGGAAACTTTTCTATATGGGTGGGCCATTGAAGCACTACTCTGAGATGTAGTATTTTTATGAGTAACATTTGGGGACTGGGCACTCTTCTCGTTGGGACCCTTTCCTTTCTTCTTGTAAAACTCGTTGGTACTAAGTATCATTTCCAAGTCACCAACATTGTGAGAAGGATCGCCTAAGTTATTATATTCTTCTTCACTTAGAACTGTATAAATAAATGAATCGTTGAATCCTATTTCCAGCATATGTTCCATGCAAATTCAGTTAGGTTCAAACCCCTTTATCTTTTCAACATATTTCAGATTCACATTGTGGAAGTGGTTCACAAATTCATCAATTTTGTTTATATTCCTGAATATAAAGTCCCCAATTTTCCAAGGAAAGGGTATGAATTTCTTTTTCCGTTTCTCATGGAAAAAGTGCAGCTAGAAATTATACTTTCTTGCAACTTTCATAATAAACATTTTATCAGATACATGGAATGGAAGAAAGGAGGTATTTTCCTTAGAACCAAAAATCCTGATAACATTGTGATTTTCCATTTTCTCCAACGTCCCCTTTTTATCCAGGAATTTATTTTCCTGGTCGGATATTCTGGGGGTATCTTTTCCAAACAATAATCCTTTTAAAACCAAAATAAAATCATTGAAAACTTGATAAAAATGAAAGGAATCTTTGTGTCTCCATAACGCTTGGTACCAGAAGGTAATTGGGTCAAGTTCATAGTTCACCCTTTTACAGATAGACAATTTTGGAAAAATGACAGCAATATGCTATCGCAAACACCAAATAAGAAGCCATAAAGAATTTCTTGTCTTTTTTGTACTGTGACAATTGGGAGGAGATTTCAATGGAAATCAGTTTTCCCCAATTGAAAATATCATGCTCTTTGACTGTAAAATATAATATATAAAGAATCATACGAGAAATGTTGGTGTTACTTTATTGGCCTGTCACCCTGGTGAATAACCAAGCAATTTCCCGAAAGGGTTTTTGAACAAGTTGACTTGTACCCTGGTAATGTATTTAGGGATAGTTGCGGGATTCTCCAAGAACTCGGGAAATAGGTCCAGGCCATTGTCATGCTTTTTCAGGAAATCCCTGCAATCCTCTCCTTTGAAAGTAAGTGTTGGATCATGTAGCTTCAACATCTTATGGAACACTTGAGGTGAAAGAGAGATGGGAGAATATTTTTGAATTTGGATAACTGGTTAAATCGGTATGTATTTTTCAATGCACCATGCAACCAGTTCCTTGCAGTTGAAAACCTCAAGGACACACCCTACACGATCAATTCTGGATGTCCATATCACTTCCTTCTGAGTAGAAGGGGATGAATAGAAAGAATATGCTATAGAACACTAAAAGTTATGGTCCTTACACCAAAAAATATTCAAAGTATCACCACAGAACTGTTGTCGAGCTGTTGCGACCATAAGTTGACGAGAGTGTTCTTTTAATCCAGATAATATTTGAAATGAGCACTTGAGAGAGATAACAATAATATAATCTTTGACAAACTGTGATTTAATGCAATTTAATTAGAAATATCCTCGAGCCCTTCGATTATTAATGATGATCTTTACGGAACCTGCATGATGAGTTATTAGCATTAAACCATACTTAAATGTGTATTGGGAAAAGCACGAAGATGGAGGGGAAGGACGAGAGCAATTAGGATTTGGGAATTTTTGTGAACCCACCAACCCACGATTGCAAACGATAGGCTAAGTGTTGTAATGTGGTCGATCAAACTCAATATAAGAGAAATGACATACTTAGGAGCTCGGTAAGCCCGACGGTCATAATGTAGATCACGGATCTTTGGGTGCAAAATGGATATTGCGGAACTTGGAATATGAAAGCTTGAACCCGTGAACCCGTTGTTGGAAAAATGGTTAAGTACATAATAACACGGTGGTCGGTTGGACTCATGATATGGAAATATGGATGGAGGTGAGAACCCATGAGTCCTCCAACCCAAGAAACCTATCATTTTGAGAAATGACTAAGTATAGTAACCAAAAATGGAAAAATAGAGGGGAGAAAAGAAAAGGGAAATTCGGGTAATTATAAAAGAGGGAAAAGAAATGGAAAAAAGAAGTTGAGAAAATAGAAAGGGGAGGGAAAACTCGGAAGTGCGAATTGATCTCAAAACATGGCTCCAACTGTGAGATTATAATCCCTTGTGGGTTGTCAAGAATCCAAAATCTTTATGACTGGGCGCTTTCATCCATTGGGCTATGGAGTCAAAGGTAAGAATATACAAACTGAATAAAATAAATTTATGTACAAGGAAAATGAGAAATTTTTAGGTGAAGAAACCTTTCAAATGTTACCCATTGATAGGAAACATTAATATTTTTCCCTTCGTGTCTTGGAGCATATATAAATTAAAACCCAGGATATTTTCGACGATGTATGGTCCAATCTAGAGTGCTTCGAACTTTGTATGCATCGATGGTTTCTCCTTGGCCTTGTTCCAGAGTAACACCAATTCTCCCTTTTGAATTTTTTTTACAGTTGCACTCTGATCAAAATATTATTTGATACTTTGTTGTCTTTGAGAGGTTCTATTCAGGGCTTTACTTCTTTCTTCCTCCAATTTAAACAACTAATTAATCCTCCTTTAGATAGGTGAACTGGCTTCTTCATCCTCTGTATTAACCGTGAAAGCCAAAGCATTGAGTTCGAGGATGATTGAAATTTTTTCTTCCTTTCCATAAACCAATGTATATGGGGACATTCCAGTGCTGTCTTTTGGAGTCGTTATGCTCGCCCACAATGCATCAGTCAATTTTAAGTGCCAATTTCTTTGGCTCTTGTCTATATGTTTCTTCAAAAAACTAAATGAGTGTTTTATTCGTGGATTCTACGAGACCATTTCCTTGTCGATAATAATTCTATGATTTCCCCATAGTAATTACATATTGTCCATAGAACTCTGTGAACTTTGAACCAATGAAAATCAAACCATTATCAATGATAAATTTATCTGGGACACCAAATCTTGACAAAATATTATCTTTGAGGAACCTGATTAACTCTTCAAAATCAACCCTTTTTAATGCAACTTCCTTTGGCCACTTTGTAAAATAATATGTAGTGATCAGAATGTACATGTGTCTCCTACTCTACTTTGGATTTATTGGCCCAACAACATCAAGTCCCCATTGAGAGAATGGTTGTTCTACAATTATGGGTTGTAACGACATCACAGATCTCTTCATTTTCCCTGAAAATTGTTGGCATGATACACACTTCCTTATTGTGGCATATGAGTCTCTAAAGATTGATGGACAATAAAACCCAACTCTTATTATCTTATGGATGGTGGCGGTAGGTGAAAAGTTTCCACCACATAGTCCTTCATAGAATTTTCTCATTAGTTCTTGGGATTGGTTTTCATCAACGCATCTCAGTAGTATACCATCATAATTCCTGTTGAAAAATATATCAACAAACAACACATACTGATTTTCCTTCATCTTTAATGGTATTCTCTCCTTAGGCTTCATGGTGATAGGAAATTTCCCAGACCTCAATTAGAATACAATGTCTTTGTACCATTCTGAATCAACCAATGGTTCTCCTACTGAAATTGAAATCATTCCATCCATAGAATCATTATTCGCGATGAGCTTGCATAAACATTATCCTTTGACAACCTTTAAAGGTTTAATTTCAATATCATATTCTTGTATCTTTTCCATCTAATTAGCCCATTTTCCTTCTCTCAATTGTTGATTCAAAATAATATTCACTGGTGATGATGGAACGTAATCAATAACATGAGAGTTTAGTATGTACATTCGAAAGTGCACCACCGCTTTCACAAGGGCCAAGGCTTTCTTTTCCAGTTTTGAATACCTCAATTCATAATCATGTAGGGTTTTTCTAATGAAACTGATTGGGATTTCTTCACCTTTGGTATTCTTCTGAGTAAGAATTGTTGGAATAGGGGAAGAACCAGGGTTCAAGGCTTCAACAATGCACCAACAAAACCCTAACTATTGGCCCTTTCGGCAACACCTGCTAAGCAGATGAAGTCTCTCCCGAGGTAGAGGCAGGGGTGGTTGTAGGACTCAAATGTCTGCAACCTAGCTGGGACACAGATATGTGATTATACCACTCTAAAAAAGCACTTAGCAGTTAGCATTCATCAATAATCAACCCTTATTCACAACACAGATCCAAACCCTAATTACAACACAACGTAGTATTCAACCAGATATAACACATCTAAGCACTTAGCATATGGGAAGAGATCAGATCTAGAGTTCATTCAAATCACTAAGCACTTAATCTATCATACTATATTCATCTAAACATTCATTACTGCACTAAGCTTAAATCATATGAACAATATAACAACCATAATGCACAAAGAAACCATAACACAGGATATACATGGTTCACCCCAGCGTGGGGCTACGTCCACCAACTCTTCTCTTCTCTATTATCTTTTGTCAATATTCTACAAGCATAGAGCCCCAAAACCCCACTCCACATAGGACAGGAGATCTGCATGCACCTCGCCAGATCCTCCTTCCTAGAGTTAGGTCACAGCACAAAATTCTTCTTACACAGTCTACACACAA
The DNA here is from genome assembly GCA_032191745.1 of Picea mariana. NCBI lineage: Eukaryota > Viridiplantae > Streptophyta > Pinopsida > Pinales > Pinaceae > Picea > Picea mariana. The sequence goes on along the minus strand of JASDQU010337756.1, from coordinate 1,815 downwards.
GCTTCTTACAATCACTTGCACTTAGCTCTGCAAGTATTAACACATAGTATGCACAAAGCCTCTAGCTCCGCACTAAGCCGATTCTACTAGGTCTCTTCACTTAGCACACTATGGCCTCTTATTACATCTCCTATATTTCTATTTATACATTACAAAATGGGACTAAACATGGGTAAACCCATGGGCTGACATCCCATACCCGTTACATAAACCCAAATCCCAAAACTGTCCTAAAAAGGGGCCGAGATCTTGCGATCTCTGCTTTGACTTGCGCTCCACCTTCGACCAGCCTATCAAAGTCCCAAAAATGGTCAAACATGACCAAGGTTCTCCAAAAATTGGTCAAGGGTCAACAGGTCCCCAACACTCACCTGTGACGTGTCCCGAGTCACTCTGCTCTGGGTAACTCTGCCTCGAACGCCTCAAACTTGGCTCAAGCTACTTCGACCTGCTACTTCACCAAGGCCTTCTACTTGGCGAACTCTTGAATAACTTCCTTGGTCACAGGTCCTTCCGAGCATTGTTTGTCTACAGTGACTGCTTGTTCTAGTTCTGCTCCTCGTCCTTCAATCTCCTAAAAAAGTAGGCAAGCTGCATCCTAGACTGGCTGGAGCTTCTGAGTCACTTCCATGACTTTGCTCTGTATGGCATGGACCTGTTGTTGAGCTGTGTGTTGTTCTTGGGATATTTTCATTCGCTCGAACGCTGACAATGGTTTCAACTACGCTTGTATTGTTGTTTCTTGCTGCTTTTCTTCCTGGAGATGCGACTCCAGTGTATTTAGTTCAGGGTCCTCGGTAAGGTGCACATAATTATGCACACTTCGACTGCTAATCTGTTTACATTCCAAGGCTAATGCCTTGATTCTATGGGCTGCGCTTCGGGTGATTTCTTTTCGTTGGTCTCGCACTTCCTGTGGAGTGCTTGGTACTTCTTGTAACTCCAATTCTGCTACTCTTTGTTGAAGTTGTTGGATGGATGCAGCAAGCTTTGCTACTTGGCTCTCCACTGGGTCTTCTTCTATTTGTTATAAGCCTGTCACAGAGCAAAGTGCTCTGTTGACTGCTTCTTTAACTCCATCTTTCTCCTTGAGCAATTGTTCTTTCTCTTTTTGGATTTGCACTTCATCTTCTTCGAACTTGATTTGGAGGTCATCCTTGTCTTGTTGCGCAACTTGGCGTTGCTCTATAATTCCTCTTGTACTTGCTTCAGGGTCACTATGGCCTATTCTTTTTCTTCCTGTACGTGACAAAGGCGAGCTTCAGTTCCATCAGCTATTCTACGGAGTTGGGTAGGCTCATCTCCCAGCTCCGTTTCTTCTAATGGTGGGGGCAAAGTGGACACTGCGCGGCTGGAGTGAAGGGATTGTTGTACCCCTCTCAGTTCTTCTTCAATTCTTTTGTACATGGTTTCTTGTTTTTCTTCATTTCTCTGCAAAATATCTTCCGAGGCGTATGATACAACTGTGATAATGAAGTCGAATTCATCAACCGTGAGTACAGTCTGTAGCTTCAACTTACTAGCTTTGGAGTTCTTCCGTGATGTAGGTTTAGTTGGGGAAACCTTTCTTTTCTTGGATGTCTCTGCCTCTTCAAGGGGGTTCCTAGGAGGTGTTACTTCACCCTGCTTCTGCTTGTCTTCTTCCCCTTATTTCTCTTCTTTGTACACTTCATCGTCTCCTCCTTTGCTAGGTGAATTTGATGTAGTTTCTTCTGATGTGTTGTGTATTTCCTATACATCTTCCTTATTTTTCTTTCGGCTACTACTGGGTGCATCATACTCTTCGTGAGTAACCACCAGACTTCCAATGAGGTC
>JASDQU010337755.1:0-12643 GCA_032191745.1 Picea mariana | reverse complement strand
CATACAACATGCATCCAGTGATCAGATTATGGACACACAAATCAAGGGCACTCGACAACAAAGTATCCAACTTTATCAAGTCGTTAAAGCAGAGCATCTTCTGCACCAAGGCAAGTGGCTCACCTGAGGCCAAATTCAATAGAAATTTCCTCATCTGATGGGTGAACTCAACACAATGGAGACCATTTATTCCTAAGGAGGGAGGATTGATCCAGGTGGATATCGATGGCCACCCACCTATTCCACTGGCTCGAAAAACAGTGTTTCACCTTGGCAGTGTTTTGGTAGTTTTTTGAGTTCCAAACTTCTGGGGTCGTTTTGAGGCCCTAAACGACATTTTTTGGGATTTGGGGCCCAGGTGACCACCAGGGGCATAGACCTGGGCCAGTCAGAAGTTGTTCTTCTCAGTTAGACCTTTCCAACAGACTATCGTGTGCCTAAAACGAAGATCATATGCAAATTCTTGTTTATTGTAAAAGGCCTTCATAGCCTCGTTGTAACGATCTTCTTGCGAATGAACGCAACCATCACATCTCTTCTAAGAGATAAGCTGCCACCATTCTAGCAAGATTGTTTTCCACTGCATTTTACAGTTTTATCTTATTTCCTTATTGTATAGAAAACCCATTTTATTGTATCTCTGTTATTCTGTGTTAAGCATCTGTTAATAATCTGTAGTCATTTCGTTCTGCTCATAAAATCCGAATCATTGGGGATCCAGCTGATACTAGGAGGACTCGATCTGATTTCGAGGAGGCTCCTCTTGCACTCATTGCGACTGAACCGATGCCACCCAAACATATTTTCTTGGTTCAATCTTTAGATCCACAGTATTATGGTGAGGCTGCTGGAAATCCCTTTTGGGAATCCACCATGCAGGAGGAGTACAACTCCCTCCTCGAGAACCAGACTTGGGATCTGGTTCCCCTTCCTTCAAGAAGGAAACTTGTCAAGTGCAGATGGATCTATAGGACCAAGAGCGCAACAKATGGATAGGTTAGTAGATACAAATCCAAGCTAGTTTCCAAAGGCTTTCAGCGGGTGCATGGCATTGACTATGATGAGACCTTCGCTCCAGTAGCGAAGATGGATTCCATACGTTTGACACTTGCAATTGCGACAGACAAGGGATGGGAAKTCCATCAGATGGATGTGAAGAATGCATTTCTTCATGACGATCTCTCCGATGAGATCTATATGGAGCAACCCCAGGAATTTATGCAGGATTCATGTTTGGTTTTTCGACTGAAGAAGTCTCTTTATGGCCTCAAGCAGGATCCGAGGGCATGGTATTCCAAGATGGAATCCTACCTGTTGTCACATAACTTTGTACATTGTAAGTCAGACATGAATTTTTACATGCTCAAGATGACTAATTCACTTCTACTCCTAGTTTTGTATGTTGATGATTTGTTGATCACCGRTTGCTCGACTTCAGCGATTGTTGCAGTCAAGATGATTCTGCATGACAGGTTCTTGATGACAGACATGGGTCCACTACATTTCTTTCTTGGACTCCAGATAATTCAGRATGMATTATACATCAAACTGTCTCAGGCCAAGTATGCACAAGATCTCCTTGAGATATTTCACATGACAGACTACAAGTCTGCTCCAACTYCTTTCCTATCAGGAGTCAGACATGAGGATGGAGGGGACACTCCACTGGTTGGCAACACACTGTATAGACAACTAGTTGGGAGCTTGTTGTATCTCACACACTCTAGACTAGACCTCTCCTATGTAGTTGGAGTAGTCTCGAGGTTCATGAAGGAGTCACATGATCTACATTGGAAGGATGCAAAGTGTATCCTTCGATACATACGTGGCACCATCACCTTTGCAATTCACTATGCAACATACTCTACATTGGACCTCATCGGGTTTATTGATTGTAACTGGGTTGGCGATAACATTGATCGCAAGTCCACATCTGGTTACTCACTTAGTCTTGGTTTCGGGCCTATCTGTTGGTCGAGCAAGAAGCAAGCTGCTATTGCTCTATCTTCAGCCGAGGTAGAGTACATAGGGGTAGTTAACATAACCATTTAGGCTATGTGGCTACAACATTTTCTCACTGAGTTAGGAATTTAGTTTCATCGGTTGATCGTCATCTGGTGTGACAACCAAAACACTTTGAAGTTGTGCAGAGATCCAATTCAGAGGTAGCAGATGAAGCACATCGAGATCCACATGCACTACATCCAGGACTTAATACACGAGGGGATCATTGACCTGCAATTCTGTCCTTCAGCTAAACAGACTGCAAACATCTTCACCAAGGCCTTCACTGAGCAGAAGTTCCATTCTCTACGTAATCATCTTGGAGTGAAGGACACAATTGCCTAACAACTATCAATTCTTCTTTTTACATACNCCTCATTTATTTCAGTGTATCTTTTGTATTTGGGTACCTAACATGGCCTTGTTGTTGGGACCCATTATGTATTTTCACCCTAGTGATGTTCAGGGGGAGTGTTGGAGTACTTCACACACACCTAATATTTCTTTTTCCTAAGGTTTTCCCTATGTTTATTAGTCATTATACAGTCTCCTACAGTTTTGAGAGAATATTCCTCTAGGAGAATATTCTCTTCACTTCACACTTCATTATGATCAGTTGAGTGGAGTCTAGATGCCACATTGGGATTATCACCATGCAACATTGAGATCATCACTAGATAATGCACATTGTCCTTGGAATCATCACCAGACTAGCGCATTACTAATGATTCCCTGATGCCCTCCTCACTTCACTCTATTTCAGTCAATTAACTGAAGACTGAGAGACTAGTTAACTCAGACTAGGTGGTAGTTCACTCCTGTAACTGTCTGAGAGACTAGACTAGGTGGCAGTTTACTCCCGTAACTATTGGTGTGTTTCCAGATCACTCTAGACCACCAATATGGCACATTGGGTTCTCCTCCAGTGCGCATTAGTTGAGTTATACAAAGTATATCATGTGTAAATTATCATTCATTCATTTGGTTAATGAGAATTCTTCCATTCTTTCTGTCCTGCTTCTCTTTTCTCATATTTTCTCTGCAACTATGTATGTCAATTCCTAGCTAGATCTATTATGTGTAGGTTCAACAAATTTACAATACATACTACAAAGAAAAACATGCTTAAATATTAGCATCTAGAACGTGACCAAATTCTATGTTTATCACTTGATTTCCCACTGAAGGTGCCACATGGACATTTAAATATGATAGATGAGTCATCTTCAAAGAAAGTGAGCCTTGATTGCTCCCTCCATAGATTGAATTCCCATGATCCTTGTCTCACTGAGCCAGCTGTAACTGAAGAGCTTCTATTTTGTTTATGAGAAAATCAACCTCATCATGAAGTTGTCCCACCATAATCTTGTGTCGAGCCAGAGTGTCCAATGAAAAGGATACTATTGAGGAAAGAGAAATGACCCTAATCCTTGGGAGTTGACGCTCTACAAATTCGAAATACTCCATTTCCTCCTCCTGTAGAACATCTCAATCGTGATACACTATTGCAGGCGTAAAACACAAAAATCCCAACACTTGAATGCATTGGTCCAGCACAATAGACAAACAAGTCCTCAAGAAACCACTACCCTCTATATCCAACTCACCAGCGGATGAGCAATTCAAACAACTTACATCCTTTTCCATCATAATACGAAGGAGAAATACAACCTTCAAAACTTCCTCACCGCATTTAACAACATACCCATCAAACTAAATTATTCCAATACATGCACTCTATACCTTAGAATCTTGGGTCAGATAGTCTCCCACGGGGTGACCATGTGAACTCATTAACCTGCTGAAGCCATTACCCAAATTAAGCATCCAAATCTGTACTCTTGCCTCCTTTCCATGCACTTCCATTATATCTTATTTCCCATCCAGAGTCATTTCCATCAAACTAGTAACTAAATTGTACATGCCTTGTACCATTTCACACCTGATTTTCCCTTTCGTGCATGAGCCAAAATGATGTGTCTATGCAGGGAACTTAATGTCTATCCATCTCGTGGAGTCGTAATATATCGATGAGATATATCATGCATGCCAACACCACGCGGTGTAGAGAAAGCCACCACATGATCCAAATGGGTCCTACCCATAGTCCAAGCCTTCTTCATTAGGGAGGGGTTTCAAAAAGTTCTGCTCCACCAACCCCTAAGAGATGAGGGGCTAATCCAGTGGCTCAATTAGCCATGTCATCAGGTTCTATCTTATTTTTTCACAAGACATGAAATAATTGAACAATGAGGGATGACAATGTGATCTCCATATGCTCAACAAGTGCCATTAATCCAACATCCTTCGGAGAAGATCCTGCTACAAAATATCGAATAGTATTTTTGGAGTCGTCCACTATATTCAAATGCGTAATTTTACTTTGTTTTTCCAGCTGCACCGTTGATAAACTGCATAGGTTTCTACCCTACTATTCGAAGATATACCCAGGTTCCAATAAAAATCTAGTTCTCGAATTCTTAGGACCATAGAGCACCCCTCCCATATTTGTCTCCTCTATATTTACGCCGAAAGGCGTATACCTATTGGCAATGGGCACAATTAATCACCTTTTAATCTAAAATTCTAATCTGATGGCTAACAATTGAAGATGTTGGCATACTCTTAGTCGTCCTCCTAAATCAATGAATATGATTTACTCTTCATAACTTCCTTGTATTTTTGAATGCATCGGTTAACCTGTTTAATTTTTAACATTTACCTAATCATATTAAAAAATTACTGTAGCACTATATGATTCCAAATTTAAAATTAACCTTTGATATTACCGAGTTTAGATGACGTTTAGATTTACTCAATTGTCAGAGGGTTTCCTTAGATGTCCAAGCGTTTCATATTGGATGGTTGACCCACCTATAATTGATGTTTCATTTTCTGGCTGTCTGGCGTTTCATATTGGATCGCCACAAGCGTTTCATTTTCTTGTTGTCCTGCATTACATATCAGATCGCCGCTTATACTGCCAAGGTGAAGAAAGGCGGGGAGTTAGTGGAAGAACTTCTAGCTAGCCTCAGATCATAGTTGTTGAGTTAAGTGAGGAGGATCGCTCACGATTCCTCATGATTTTTGTGAACAATTTGAGAGCCCCTCTCATGGGTGCTCACTGAAAAATCGAGCAAGCGGACGCGAAGAGCACGCCGAAGATCTACCCTTCGTCAATTCAAACGTGAGGGCACGCGATAAAATTTCAAAAGATGCATCTTCGCTAAGCACCGAAAAAGGGTCCATCGAAATCGATTTGGTCGCGTTGCGCAGAGCACAGGAGGAGATTTTAGAGTCGCCCAGCCAGGATGAGGAGGGAAAAGAGGTCTCTCATAATTCTATGAGAACGTGGAGCTCGTAGCAGAGTTATAACAAAGCGGAGGAGCCCATGGATTCCCACGTGAAGGACGTGGAGGACTGTGCACGACTTCAAAGAAGATGGGGATGGTATCTTGGAGGAGAAGCCACAATTGTTGAGCATGAGGTAGATATGAAGAAAGAAATTAAGTGGGTTGTTGTTCTGCTCCCAAACCCTCATATGGGAGATCCATCAAATCGTTGTCTAAGAGTGCCAAGGAGCTGTGGTTTTTTTTTATTGTTTGTGTAATTGTTGATTTGATCGCTGTGAAGGAGCCACCATTCAGTTTGAAATGAACCCTCGTTCTATGTATTGGAGTCAATTGTTAAAGGAGTTTCCCTCGCGTTTATTTTGTAAATGAAATAGGCCAAAAGAAAATTAGGGTTTTTAGTGTAAATGAAATAGGTTAAAAAAGCGTTTGTTTTGTAAATGAAATATGCAAAAAACAATTAGGGTTTGTTTTGTAAATAAAATAGACAAAAAAGAATTAGAGTTTGTTCGCAAAATAAATATGCCTTTCAGCATTCATCAGCCACAACCACAATTATGTGGCTGTGTTAGTTATTTAACATAGTTATACAAAAGATAAAATATAATTTTACACTATAAAAACATTAAATCAATTAAAAATGATATATTTTTATGAAAACTTGAATGAAATGTTAACGTAAATTAAAATAAAATAGGAGGACAAGTAACTAGAAAATCAAACCAAAATTGACTAATAATAATATTGCAGGACTACTAATTGTAAAATTGACTAATACTAATAATAGTATTGCAGGACTAATAATTGTTCCCACAACTTTATATTGTTCGAAGGACTAATAATTGTTGCCACTAATTTATATTGGCGTTATATTCTCTCGCACATGTTCTGTAAGGGGGCCACACAAATATAAGATACGAAACGTACAAACAATTACAAGTCTTTATAATACAACTCAATATTAGCGTTTATACAACAACTCAATATTAGCGTAGTATAAACAATATAAATTTTTAAAACAAAAAATTGGTTGTAATTTTCAATTAGTTTTATTAAAAATTAGTTAGAATTAAAAAAAAAAGAAATAATGGAATGGCATATCTTTGTTATTAAAATTATGTAATCCAATTAAATTAAAAATTATTCAGAAATATTCATCTATACATTATTCAAAAGTACAATTTGAATCATAAAAATAAAAAAAAATAGAATAAATAGGAATTTTACATAGTTGGATCCAAAATTCAATGATAATTACCAAATAAAAATAAACAAATTTCAATATTTAAAATTTTCAGTCAACATAAACAGAAACAACAAACAAGTGCAACTTACATTAACCCAGAAACTTGTATTTCCGTCTCCAAAACCAGTTTAAAAAAAATCTCTATTCATTTAATTTAGTTATTAAATAGTAATTTATTCATTTGATGAGAAGAAAAACCTCCTCATCCTATCAAATTCTTCAAAGTAATTGACCATGATGTTTATTGATAATTGTATGTTAAGGTGGTTAACGTCCGTCTTCCTCAGAGACTATTGTTATCAATGATGAAGTGGTTATTGTTATCTAATATTTGACTATTGTTTGAGCACATCTAAATTTTACCTCTTGAACACTTAGTATGTAGTTAATGGTAACAAAACACATTTAATATTTGTATGTAAATTTTTTAACATTCTATGGATCTTTTATAGTTATGTCCAAGCTCATTGTAACAAAAATGTATTTTTTTTTTGTTTCACATAAAAGTCTATTAATGATTTTTTTTGGATAATTTTTTTATTAAGTTCAATAAAATTTTATAACTTGTATGTTCATGATTAAGTTTATATATGAATCTACACAAAATGGACCTTGTCAAGGTCACAAAACCTAAAATTGGGTTTACAACTGTGAGAATTGTGATTATATTCATTCAATTCTCCACATCATAAAACCTCCCTTCTTTCTTCTTGAGATTGATCATTCACCTTTTTTTTATTCTAGGGTTTTTTATCAATTACACTCTTTCAATTTCTTCTTATTCTTTTTAGAAACATTGATATTAGTGTAATGATACTTCATGTGTCAAATGTTTTGAGAATGCCCGGTAKCTCTCTTTCCTAGTGCCTCAAGCCCAATATTTATGAGACATATTGACATTTGTAAAATTAATGTTCATAGAAATTTTTTTGATCCTTGGGTGGGATTCTTAAGCAAGCTATGGATAATGTAACATAATAGTTTTTATAGTTGTATCTATGCACTAGGGATTATACTCTAACATCCAACAAAATTTTTGATCTTAATTGAGTGGGATTCTTAAGCAAGCTATGGATAATGTAACAAAATAGTTATTATCATCATATCTATGCACTAGGATTATACTCTAACATCCACTTTGGCATGTGTTTTTCACATGGTTTGAGAGATAAAGTGAACAATCCATAATATCCTCGAGAAGAATCACATACTTTGTGGTCTTGATGAATAACATCATTTATCTCTATGCTTGTATGGATCTTAGAAAGTTCCAAATCACCGACATCTTAACCTAATGATAAGAAATAGATGCAATCATGCTAGACTTGCATGTCCTAAAGACCTATAAAGCAAGTAGGTTATTTTCATGGATATTGTAGTGTTTACTATAATTTGTTTTTTTATAATGACATTTATATTGAACATACCAAATGTGTTTGGGTATTTAAAGGAAATTGAATCCCATGGTTAAACATGATTGCGGTTCCTCAAGCATCATATGTATATGCAAAAAAACATCCTCTCATATTTGGGTGTTTAGAAAATGTTTGTATAGAATATTTTATTGTCATTTTTAACACTTTGAAACTTCTCCCCAAAAATAATAGTGGGTTAGTTTTTAACATTTTTTTAAATGTACATATAACCATAATGTTTTTTTTGAAATTACAAAGTATGCTTGTTACTATATTTGAAATTAAGATTTATTTATTTTGTGGTTGGTTAATTTTTAATGATGTAAAGAATTGTAAGGACAATATTATTTTAGAATATTTTTTTTATAAAATTTATACCTAATTTATTCTTGTCAATAAAAGTCTAACTACATTTTCGATTTTTCATCTAGAAGGGTTAGATGAATATATACCCTTCAACTTGAAATTAAGAACAACCATTCAATTAATTTTGATGGAATTTAAGATATCCATTATTTCTTGTTATAATTTGCAAATGCGGAAACACAAATATCATAATTCAAGCACATAATTAAAACATAGAGATTTTACGTGGTTCACCCAAATGTTGGGCTACGTCCACCAAGCAGAGGTATCAGTTGTCTTATTATTCAAATCAAGGAGATTACAGTGAGCTCACACTCATCTCACACTCATGTCTGCCTCTACGGGCTTACATAAATAATGAACAGATTTAGATTAGTTACATAACTATTTTCTAATCTTGTGTGTTCATACCAAATTGGTAGATTTGGTTGAACAAACCACTACAAAATAGGCTCCACTAAATATGCTCATATCTACCAAATCTGGGAAATTCGTTGGCATATTCAACAATCTCCACCTTGACAACAATTAACCTGATACCTTGCTCCTTCTTTTGTTCATCACCTTTTCTGCAAGCCAAGAGAAGCCAAGAACCATCACAGCTTCTCTAACAGTACTAGTTTTGTGAACATGTCTGCGCAGTTCTCTTTTGTATGCACTTTCTCAAGAGAGACTCCACCTTCATCAATGACCTGTCTTACAAAATGGTTCTTGATAGGTATATGTTTTGATTTACTGTGGTAGGCTGGATTCTTAGCCAAGTGAATAACACTCTGACTGTCACAAAGTAACTTTACTTTGTCCTGCATCCTTCCAAACTCACCAAACAAACCTTTCAACTAAATTGTCTCTTTGCAAGCATGTGAAGTAGCTACATATTCTGCTTCTATAGTGGATAAAGCAACAATGTTCTATAGCTTTGACATCCAACTAATAGCTCCACCTGCAAGAGTAAAGACATACCCTGAAGTTGAACTTCTCTTGTCCAAATTGCATGCAAAATCAGAATCAACATATCCACAGACTAACTCACGACCACTGTTATAGGTGATATAGTAATCACTTGTGCCCCTTAGATACCGAAGCACCCATTTCACTGCTGCCCAATGCTCTTTACCTGGATTTTCCATAAACCTGCTGACAACCCCAACTTCATGTGAAATGTCTGGCATTGTACTAACCATCGCATACATTAGACTTCCTACTGCATTAGCATATGGTATTCGAGACATATATTCCTTTTCTTCTTTTGTACTAGGACATAAACTTGAAGAAATCTTAAAATGGGAAGCCAAAGGGACTGAAACTAGTTTCACATCNTTAGATACCGAAGCACCCATTTCACTGCTGCCCAATGCTCTTTACCTGGATTTTCCATAAACCTGCTGACAACCCCAACTTCATGTGAAATGTCTGGCATTGTACTAACCATCGCATACATTAGACTTCCTACTGCATTATCATATGGTATTCGAGACATATATTCCTTTTCTTCTTTTGTACTAGGACATAAACTTGAAGAAATCTTAAAATGGGAAGCCAAAGGGACTGAAACTAGTTTCACATCGTTCATACCAAACCTCAAAAGTATCTTCTCAACATACTTTTGTTGTGACAACCAAAGCTTACCATTCCTCATGTCTCTGAATATCTCCATGCCCAAAATCTGTCTTACTTCTCCTAGATCTTTCATATCGAACGCCCTAGCCATATGAGCCTTTAACCGGTTGATCTCAGTTATGATTTTTCTTGCTAAAAGCATATCATCAACATACAATACTAAGATAATAAATATGCCATTATTCAATTTCTCAAAGTAGACACAATGATCATACTCACTCCTTGTATAATTCTGGCTCACCATGAAAGAGTCAAATTTCTTGTACCATTGTCCGGGCGACTGCTTCAGACCATACAATGATTTCTTGAGCCTGTAAACAAATTTCTTGCTACAATTATGAACGAACCCTTCAGGTTGTTCCATGTAAATTTCCTCATCCAAATCTCCATGTAAGAAAGCAGTCTTAACATCTAATTGCTCCAACTCCAAATCAAGCAATGCAACTAATGCTAACATAATTCGAATTGAAACAGTCTTTACAACTAGTGAAAAAATCTCATGAAAGTCAATACCTTCTTTCTGAGAATATCCTTTCGCAACTAGCCTTGCTTTGTACCTTTCCACCTTATCATCAACACCCTTCTTCATCTTGTAGACCCACTTGCAACCTATAGTTTTTCTGTCTCTTGGAAGTTCTACCAGGTCCCATGTAGCATTCCTCTCTAATGAATTCATTTCATCCTTCATCGCTTCTTTCCATTTATCACTGTTAGAACCCTTCACAGCTTCCTCATAGCATGAAGGTTCATCATCATTAGTAATTAAAGAAACTGATGAAACAAAATCATCATACCTTCTTGGAGGATTTCTGACTCGTGTAGACCTCCTTAGGAAAGTTTGTGGCTCATCCAAAATCTATTGACTGTCATCATCAACCATGTCTTCCTCTGTTGTAAACTCTTCTTGAACATGTTCATAAACTTGTTCATGTTCACTTTCACCTGTATTTGAACTGGTTTCAAACTGAATCTGTTGATACTTAGGTACTTCTTCCTGTTTCATTTGAACATCTACATCTGATTTGATGAGAGATGATTCATCAAATATTACATCTATGTTAATGGTGATCTTGTGAGCAGCAGGATCCCATAACCTGTACCCTTTAATACCATCACATATCAAAAAAAGATAAGCCTTTCTTTTATTTTGGATCTAATTTAGAACGCTGATGTTTCATAATTAGATCATAGGCATCGCAACCAAAAACTTTAAGATTAGAATAATTACAAGGGTGACCTTTCCATACCTCTTCAGGAATCTTGCACTCTATTGTTGTTGATGGTGATCGATTCACCAGATAACAAGCTGTATTTACTTCTTCTGCCCATAGTTCCTGCTACAAATTGGCGTTACTAAGCATACTCCTTGTTCTCTCTAGAAGAGTCTTGTTCATGCGTTCAACAACTCCATTCTGCTGAGGAGTATAGACAGTGGTTTTATGCCTATCGATCCCAAACTCCTTGCAATAATTCTCAAACTCCATTGATGTAAATTCACCACCATTATCAGTTCTTAAACATTTAATGGATCTACCAGTGCTCTCTTCCACTAAATCTCTAAACTGCTTGAAAACTGTAAATACATCAGCCTTACTCTTTAACATATAGATCCACACCTTCCTAGAGAAATCATCTATAAAAGTTACAAAATATGATGATCCTCCATATGAAATAGTAGGGGATGGTCCCCAAACATTAGAATGGATATAATCAAGAATTCCTTCACTTGTGTGTCTTCCGGTTTTAAATCTCTGCCTATTCTGTTTTCCATAAATACAGTGCTTGCAGAAAATCTAAATTTAAATAATTTAGACTAGGAAGTAACTTGTGATCAGTTAATACCTTTAATACTTGTTCACTCATATGACCCAACCGTTGATTCCACAATCGAACAGAATCACTATCTTTCTCAGATACCATTGTCGCATGATCTGACTCAGTTCTTCCTTCTAACAAAAACAAGTCACCAACATTCTTTGCTTTCATAACCAGTAGGATTCCTTTGTAGACCTTCATAGCTCCACCTTGAACAATACTCTTGTAACCTCCTGTGTCTAAGACTCCCAAAGAGTTTAGGTTATTCCTAATCTCAGGTACATGTCTTACATTAGTTAATATTTTAATAGTTCCGTCGAACATCTTAATTCGAATGCTACCAATTCCCACAACTTTACACGAGATATCATTTCCCATGTAAACTATTGCATCATCTATAAACTGATAAGTAATAAACCAGTGTCTATGAAGACACATGTGGTTTGAAGCACCAGAATCTAATAACCACTGTTGATCATGACGTGAACCAATAMTAATTGATAAAACTTCATCAGTCATACATGAACCTGTTGTTGAACCTGTTTCGGTTGCATTTGCTTACTTTGTCTCTTTTGGAGGGTCTTCTTTGGAGGATTGTTGTCACTTCCAGCAATCCTTCTTCAGGTGTCCAGATTTTCCACAAAACCAACATTTCAGCTTTCTCTTTCTGCCCTTCGAATTTGACTGAGAGAAATCCCTCTGACCGTGTCCTCTTTCTTTAGGTCTGCCTCTGATCACCATCGCCTCAGATGTAGAGGTTTCTTGATTGGATTTCTTCCTTGTTTCTGTAAATTCTAACCTTTTACAATATCTACTGCAAACATATA
>JASDQU010337754.1:0-12696 GCA_032191745.1 Picea mariana | reverse complement strand
AGGTAACTGGAAATGGTTAAGGAAGACCATCGCCAATTCACCAAAAAAAGAGTATCTTGAGCTGTCGAGCTCAATGTACCATTTCGTGGCACTCCCGATAAGAGTACGTTGAAACAATCACAACTATACGGAGTCATATTTCAATGAGTTAGATGAACACCAAAGGTCGAAGGTAGTCACATGATCACCTGGATATTCATTAGGCTTGGCAGGAATAGTACCCTGCGCCGGAGTAGACTATCCAAAAATGGGAGTGCCCCCAGACGAGAAAGCAGTGGATGCAAAAGTGTTGTTACCAAACGTCCCATTTCAAACAAACGATGATGAACCTACCAACATAGTGTGCGCAGGTGTTTCTTGACTCCCAACTCCAAATAAACTAGTGTGTGCAGGCTGCCCGGCGGACTGCTAATGCATCCCACCAAGCGAAGGGGACGAAGGAGAGATATGACCTCCTGCGTAAGGAAAAGCATTAAAAAGGACAGAAGTGCCCCCAAGTTGACCTTGCAAAGGAGCGTTAGAGCTCCCTGCCTCCAGACCCAAAGTCTGTAAATGGAGTGAGTGAGTGCAGGACTTGTGCCCGAACTAGGCATACCGTATGAGAACGGAGGGCCTGCCGCACTAGGTGTGAAGGGAGTTGTGGCCGCCGCCATAGATGGAATCGGACCACTGTGCGACATAGTTGCGGMTGAGACCATGCTGTCTCGGACCGACGATGGAAAGTTAGGATATACTTCTCCTGTGGTAGCAACTGTGGTGGGAATGGAAGAATTCCCAGAGGAAGTAACAACGTTTGTTTCCATAGCTGTGTGAGGCACTGACAGGATTTCGTAAAATCAGATTGGTACAATAACCAGTGGCCAACTATCAGTGGTTTGGGTTAACCGAGCCAAGGTTTGCGGTTGATTCCTCTGGGATTTGTTCGAGCACAATGGTTTGTAACCCGGTTGCTTCAAAAGACCCTTGTTGGTCTAGCTTCCGTGTCAATGGTGGTGGAGGTGGCTCCAGTATAACCGGCGGTAGGGCCAGAAGCCTTTGTGATCAGTGGAGCTCGATATCCTCCACTGTGTGAGAAGATCCAAGTCATGCTAAGGTATTCTACACATTCAAACAGTAACATACACTAAAAAATAAGCCCCTAAGAGATAAGACAAGCAAACTCTAAACTAGTTGGAAGAACAATTACAACAACCAACACTAGAGCAACTTACCAGTGCAAGTGCAACTCGAACATAGAAGCACCCTCCGGGTATACTCTAAAAAGCGTGGCCCGATGTCTATCCTAGGTACCACAGTATACCCCCATAGTCACCTGTGTATGTCCCTAAAAAGATTGGCAACTAGGTTGCCAGCACGCGAACAGTCACCAGGCGGGTACAGTCGAAAGTTGGGTAGACCACAATGAGCAGGGTATCAAGCCCGAAACCTATCAAGGGTATCGAGAGAAAATGGTCCGGAAGACAACTGAGGACCTCGAATGGATTTTAGACCCACGAAGCCCCGTGGAAAATGCAAATGATGGAATCCCAAAACAAGTCCTCGATATGTGTTCTCCACTATGCTTGGTCCAGCTTTGGAGGGGTTATCTTCGCTACCTTTCCACATGCGACCTTGTGTTTATCCCCTGTGTTAGAGGGGGGTCCCAGATAACTTCCAAGAAACTGGAATTCTACACTCCCTATCACAGACTCTAATGTTTGGTTTTGAATGGCCTTGGAGAGTTTCCTCTCCAACCTAATCCAAGGCCCTAGTCTTGAACTAGTTTGTGAACCCTACAAACAAAAACTCTAATAGTTTTTAAATTATCATTTCTTTTAAGGTTGTTTCTTACGTCAAAGGGTATGGAGGTGCAACTGATGGTGTGTAAAGATGAAAGCAAAAATGAATGAAAAAAAGAAATTGGAAACAAAAGACTTTTACTAAATGAAAAATTTTCAACAACTTTTCATAAAGAAAGATTTCTTTTTCTTTTCAATTTTTATAAGATTTTATGCAGCAAAAATAAAGAAATTTCGCTCGACTACGAGCTACTTATGCTCTAAATTCACTACAAAAACTTACGAAATAAAGACTTCTCCCTAGCTAATGATGCAAAAACACACTCTTCAAACAAAGAAAAAAATGAAAAGGGATTTTTTTTTATTTCAGTGCTAAATAAAGCAACCAAGGGAAAATACTGACAAGCACAAAACCAAGAAAGACAAATTCTGGCTTAAAGCATAGATCGCAAAGAATTAGAGAAAAGAAACACAATGCAATAAAGAAAATAGAGACTCTTAAGCTTGCCTAAAAACCATAAAGAAAAGTATATTTTATTTTTATTTTTTGTTCAACTATCAACTGAGAAAAAGCAGGCTAAGGGTAAGATGACCTAACCTACTGAATGTTCAACCCTAGACTCAAACACCTGAGAGGAATACTTTTTATCAAGGGAGGGGATGACTACCCCACCCTAAACAAAAAGTAGCATGTTAAGCACGCTACTGTCACTAAAACAACACGTGTGCGAACGCGTGCTGAGCTGAAACAGGACGCATGTACACACGGTCTGACTTTGTACAGGCCGTGTGTATGTATAACTCTTAAGACAAAAATAAAAACAGGCATCTCAGACCCAGAAGAGGCCTCTGGTATTAACAACCAGGGTCCCTTGAAGGCTTGGATGCTTCTTCCAACAGAAAAGAAAAATAATGCAAGGAATAATAAGGTGAAAAAGACAATCTAATATAGGACTGTGAAACCAGCAAGACCCAAACAGGATTCCAGAAAACCCCCTGAGAATGTATAATTCTTACAGGGAAGAGGTGGACTACCTCTAAACTTCTATGGAATCCTACACGCTAATGTTATCCCTACAACTAGCATTCACACGCGGGCTGTAAGAGGATAGGGCGCAGGCACATGTGTGCAGGCCTTGTGCAGGCCGCGTGTACCTCTGTGTGTCTCGACAATTACCGTCAAGCAACAGTCAGGGAAAATTGGTATAAAGAACCAGGCTYCCTGCTAGCTCAGACCTAACAGAAAACAGACAGACAAAGAAACAGAAAAATCTAAACTTTCAAACTACCCAAAAACTCAACTAAATCCAAAAACCCTAAAGAGTATCTTCCCCAATATGGTTGCCAACTCTGTTGTTGGGAAAAATACACTACGGACTAGCAGAMTAGGGTTAGACTTGCATGCAGATTTTGATCGTAAAGAAATTACTTTTTAACCTACCACCCAAAACTTAAACCCCTCTTTCACGATACATGCATGGAAAGGAACTAYTAACCTTGTTACTGATTTTTGGTGTAGATCCTCCGTTGCTCTTTGACCGCTTGCTTGCACTGATCCTTCCAAAGATAACCTGCAATCAAGACAAACAACTATGCGTGCATGCTACTTTTCTACTTGAGGGTTAGAAATTAAGCATAAATTAAACAAACCATAGATAACTCATGCATTGGGACGGGAAAAGTATTCTTTTATTATTTGAAAAATGAATCAACTTACAATCAAAGTCGAGACCAACCACCACTCCTTGATCCTGATCCTAGGCTCCTCCTCTTCTATCCTCAAACTACTTTGCGTTAATTCTCCTTTGGCTTGAGGAAAGGCTAAAGGGTTGGGACAATGGATTTGGAAAATGGGCAGAGTTTCTTCACTATATTTTTCCTCTTCCAAACGGTACCCCTACCCCTTCTCTTATAGACTAGAAGGAGCTAGGATTTTGGATGAACCCTCGGCCATGCATGGCCGGGAGTTTCAGTTAACTGACCCATAGCTTTTTGTTTCATCGACAACTTTCCTCTTTTCGTGCTTTGTTAGGTACACACGGGTTGCATTGAGCCAGCCAGCATGCACACGCATGCAGTAATGGGTTAGGGCGCGTGGGGCCTTGACATAAGAGGATTTCCAAGGAGTTTGTTCAGCAGATGTTTTGGCAATGAAGGGATATGAGTTGGCCTGATGCCAGGTAAGCATGTGTGGTGCAATTTAGGGTTATAACAGGAATCAATGGAGTCATCTCACAAACCCTTAAACCATACAACAACATCTCCTAACAAGGATTTGGAGAACAACCTCATGGTAACATCCTCATGAACTATCTTAAACTAATCAATAAAGTTTTTGAAGGCCTCCACATGCCTATCAGCTGTAACATGATCCTATCCAGAAAACCAAGGAAAGTACTCGAACAAATCAAGAGGATAAGGATGAATATGATATGGCAGCCTTAAAGGTTTGAACATTTTATCTCTGATTCGAGTTTGAAAACCAGTCGGTTGGATATGAGGTTTAACAAGCTAATGGAAAGGTTCAATAGTAACAACAGAAGGTGATGAACCTTGAGAAGGCCTATCAAATTCATGAGGGATTTCAATACAGAGTTCATCCTTGTGAATAGGTTGAGGTGAAGGTATCAAATCAACATCTACAACAAAGGCAGAAGGCAAGTCTTCTTCTTCCAAGGATGGATATATAAAAGAGGATTGATGATCAGCTGAATATACAAAACACAAGATGATCCTTTTAATTCGTGAAGGGAAAAGTAAAAATGAGTTGATAAAAAGCAACAATAGCTGATGAAGAAGGCTCATAAACTGATACTTGGTCATCTTTCTGTCAACAAGATCCTCCCCAGTGGAGTCGTCAGGTACATGATTACAGTCAATTTTTTGTATCCCTCTCTTGTCTACCATCAAGAGCTAGATCTATGTCATTCTTCCCAGGGAACTCTTTAATATGCTCAAATCCATCCCTGACAATGACGTCATTTATGTTATCACTCCAAAATTCACCCTAGACTGTAATCAAGTGAGCTTGGTAACATCAAATATTACAAAAAGAAAGTTGATTTTGAAATTACGAGAGAGGTAAGGCGGAAGCTATCTGCTTGACTTTAACAAATCATATGAATCTATCCCTGCAAATCATCTTCCATATGAAGAAAAAAAAATCATCCAAAAGCAATGTTTAGCCTTTCAAGGTTTTCAAGTGGAAGACTTTTATGGGAAAACATAGAACTGCAAAACAAGACATGAAAATCCTTTTCAAGCATACTATTTATACAGTATAAGAAGAATCATAATCTGAAGATCCTTTTCAGAAAAGATTGAGCAACACACAAGGTAGAAGATCTAAAAGGATCCTCCTAATCAACCTTCTCACGCTTGTTGTTGAAGAAGAACAAAGTTTAAGAGTCAAAACAAAGAAAAACATAGCTAAACATCACTCTCTTCTGCAAATGAATTCTTAACACAGAAAATGATAAGATAGGCTCTCTTCATATTAATCATGTCAAACTAAAAAAATAGTTCGCCAGCCTCAACTCAACCATCCACCCCTTTTCCCTCAATTGGAACATGAATTTATAAAAAAAAGGAAGAGAAAGAGCTAGAGGTATGATTTGGCCCTTCCTCACATCAGATTCCTCAATCAACATCTATCAATCGAACACTTATTCTAACAACTATTAACAAACTGCTACAAAWCAAGAAAGTGTGGGTGACTAATCCAACTAAATTTAAATGACACTTCCTCCCTTGATCTTCMTTGATGCACCTCCATTTGCATGCCAAGTGTCCTGTAGAGGTCGTATGTTGTTATCATGTTGTCAACTACTATATCAGCCATCATCAACCACCTAAAAAAKTAATGAATTTGAACTCATACATTCCAAGTGCCAATAGGTAGTGCCAAAAATTTGTATCTTCTGTGCAAATTTTGTCTCTGCCAAATATTAAGTAGCGCCAGCCAAAAAATTGGGTAGCGCACTATGAAATTCATAATGCCTGTCATTACACTTCTCAAGAAATTAGGTAGAAAAATAGGTAGCACACTGTAGAATACACAACGCCCAGGAGAAAATGCATCGCCCAAGAGAAAACACAGCGCCCAGGAAATTTACAGTGCCCAGGGGAAAATGTAGTGCCCAGGAAATTTAGCAGCGCACTGCACTCTGCACATCCATGCCTTGGCTTTGGGTGTCGACTTAGTTGTTTGCCTCGTATTTTTACATGTGAACATGACTCAGGAGTTGACAGATTGATAAGATTGATTTAGCATATGAACTCATCTTTGAGTTTGGGCCTTGTGTATTGACATGTAGGTTTATTGCGTGGCTAGTGTAAGAAATGAGCATGTGGCTTGGGTTTTATAAAACTCTATTCTTAGAGAATATGCAATAATTATAAGCAATATGTAGTTTAGGCATAACTTAGGCATAGGTCATTAAAAAGCATTTACCTCATATCTTCAGTAATGTGATATTTTTCAAATATAAAATATATTTGAAGATACAAAGCATATAATAGGGGTTTATCAATTTGTTGCATTTTTGTATTGTAGGTAAAAAATACAAAGGCCATAGGTTTTTGGAGAAAAATATTTATGAATTAAGACTCTTCCTAACTCAATAAGGAAATTGGAGTTTATGAGCTAGGGAAAATGAGCAAAAAGATTTCAACATTTTAGCACAAGGATGCTAAAGACACTTAAAATTTCCATAAAAATTGAGTGCTAACACTCCCCTCAGATCCGACGACTGCAAGGAATTGCATAAACTCAACTAGCTCATGGTTTAACTCTCCCCCCAACCTATGAAATGGAAGATTCTCGTTGCTAATGGAATTGACGTGAGTTATTGATCTGTTGACCTTTCAAGATCAACGATCCTGGTTGATAGCAAAGTATGAACCTGCATGATAGTTAACTCATCCTATGATCTCTGTAATGACTCCCGTTAGTTTTATCTACCTTCATCATGATCCAATGGTCACGAATTAATCATTCATTGATCCAACATTCCTCCTTTATCTACCTATGGATATGATGGTCGTGGTTGAATCATTAATGATTTACCCCTTTGTGTCGATCTGACAGTCTGCAGTGCTCCTAGATAGAAGATATAATGGTGGAGATTGGTTTAATATTACAATGTAACATTAAAATCCCAAAACAATAGTCATATTTCAATTGTATAACCAGTGTATTTTATAAAATTGTGGGTCCACCGAATCTCCGTAATGAATACAGGTTGTTCAATCTACGATCGGATCCTAAAATCAAAACAAAAACTATATTGGATTTAAATTACAGGTACAAGTCTCGACGTTAACCCATGTGCATATACAATCTTCGCAATGGATTATGACCATCGATCTCATCCATTGATCAATTTTAAACAACCTGATTCCAGATATAAAAATTCCAATGTAGTGATGTTTGATAGAGACTTTATATTGCGATCATAGTCTCGATTTGCTAAGTTCAATCGCAGAATATACTTACAATTTTTCCACAGTTGATAAAAATGCTTGTATCCTAACCTTCAAATCCATGAAACATTTTTCAGATATGTCCTATCATATCTTTATGCACTTCATCCCATTATATTTAATGTTTCCATGAGTGAAACACAAGCAATTCTCAATTGTTTCTACAGTCATACAACCATCGTCACTATGATGTCAAAACATTTATTTTTTTCAACATACCATCTTTCTCATCCTAGAGAAAAACATAATACACAACAAGAAAATAATTGAGGGCTCTCCCCTTCTTCCAACCCTTTCTACCTCGCCTAGGGCTTATCAACCTGGATGAGTTATTTATAATGCCTCACTGCCTTTTCTTAACATGGCTTCAACCAAGCCTATTCAATCAAACATACTCATTTATTCATTCTCTCTTTTTTCCCCAGATGTACTTTCTCTCACAGCTTCTCATCTAAGACCTACAACTCTGTAAGAAGTTCAGATTTCTTAGCATGGAAAACGTGTTACCCCTTTTTCCTTTTCTTTGCTTTTTCAATTTAACCCCAGTTGGGATCTTCCTTCTCTTTTCCTTGGGAATCCTCGGTTAGGTTCACCCTAACTCTTAGGACACATCAACATTCTTTTGTTTGATTACTAAGAGGGGGGGAGGCGGGGGGGTTGAATCAGTAATAGAGAAATTCAATCCTTTTCAACCAAAACATGCAAGTGT
This sequence comes from Picea mariana, assembly GCA_032191745.1. NCBI lineage: Eukaryota > Viridiplantae > Streptophyta > Pinopsida > Pinales > Pinaceae > Picea > Picea mariana. Next base: position 4,725 of record JASDQU010337754.1, on the reverse strand, counting down.
TATATCAATGTAGCATTGTCATACAATATTTGGAGAGTAAATAAACAATGAAAAAATGAGAAATCATACATATACACAGTACAATAGTGTTTTACATGGAAACCCAAAGCAGGAGAAAACCACATAATGATTTTTCTTATATGTCTTTAAGAGTTACATTCATTGGAAGCACCTACTTCGTTTGTTTTCTAGCTGCAACTGGAAGGAGGCTATAAGCCCCTAGTTTCTTAGTCTACAACCTAAGSGAAGCTCCAACTCCCCTATTATCTAKCTACAACTAGAAGGAGGCTATAACCCCCTATTCTCTCTGGCTACAATTTGAAGGTGGCTACAACCACATGTCTTTTCCCCATCCAATCGCCCTCAAATATAAGTATAATGATGGAACCACTGTCACATTATCACTGTGATATATACTAATGCAAACATGTACCAATCAACYTGTAATCAACCTATACCACAAACAAGTGCATCAACCATGCACCAACCTGTACCAAACAACCTGTAATCAGCCTGTACCATAAACAAGTGTACCAACCATGCACCAACCTGTACCTCAAACTGTACCATCAACAAGTCCATCAACCATGCACAAACTTATACCTCAACATGTACCATAAACGAGTGCATCAAACATGCACCAAATACGTACCAATCATGCATCAAATACACATAAACTATGACTCATCAAGATGTACCAACATCATTAACTATACACCATGTATGTGCCAAGTCATCAAATACTTTTCTCAACCATGTACCCAACATGTACCTCAACCAAAATCCCTCGTCAATTTCATCATACAAATCTAATTTGTAACATTGTAATAGACCTGGTGTATATGATCACATATCTTCAAACCTTCCTTAACAAGAGACTGTCATTTTCATCAAATTTTACTTTTGTATAACATGACTAGTTTTGGATTAGTCAACAACCCTAACTTGAAATAATCATAACTATGTACATGTAATGAATAAAGATCTAAAAATGGTACACAATGTTCTTCAGTGTATTTTATGAAATTCCTCTAGACTTCACTACTTGTAACCTCTCATAAAAGGAGTTATAGAAAAAAAGGCATACCTTGTTGAATTCTAGCTTATTCTAGAGAGCAAATTTGTAGAGCATGTCCCACATGAAATATTTTTTGTATGGATCTGAAAATTGTACACGGAATACTACAAACTATACTCTAATGAATACATTTTGTCTTACTTAATTTGGATCTATTATGAAGAGGTTATGACGTTTTTACCCGAAACACATGTTTTAGACTAGTTTCAAAACTAGCCACAAACCCTATTGTCCACGATGTGCAACTCCAAAAATAACATGACCCACAAGATGAAATTTGTATCACAACTACTTGGATATGTTTCCTCAATGGCCTCCAAATTTCATGGTCTGAATCATTCTAGAAAAATATTTATTGTGAAAATGGTGAGATGACCTGTGAATAACATACCTTAGAAAGCATCATCAAAAGAATTTATCCTCCCTTGAATTTCGACCTTCTTTACTTCACCTTCCCCCTAAAATTTGTCTTAGATATCCTTTGGTTCATTCACCTGTAGATATTCAATATGCTCAAGTGTGATTAACATGAGAGAGCCTTGCTTCTTATTTATACTTTCATGTAGATTCCTCAAGGGGTTACCTTTTAACCATCTTAACCCACTTTCCTTATTTTAGGGTTAACCCACTTCTAACCACTTGTCTACTTAGTAATTTCTCCATTAAATTTATTATTTAAATAATTTATTTTGTATTCAATTTGACTAATAGTACACCCATCACTTCACTTTATCATTTACCTTCTAAAATCTCTTAAACCACTTTGACTACTTTGACCTTTTGGGGATTCTAGATGACTCACGAGGGTTCTCCAACTTCACATGGCCATAACTCTCTAACCATGAGGAGTTATGTGATATTTCACATACCAATGGAAATGGAATGACATGTACTATCCATATAGAATATTCTTACCTAAAAATATATCAAAACTCATACCATTATCCATCAAACAAACTTGGGTCCATTACCCAAACCATTGTGCTACCAAAATTCTCTACTGGACTTTATTCAAGGTTTGACATCAATGATAACTAGCCAAATTAATCAACAATATCCCCCTTTGGCATTGATGGAAACACTTTGATGCAATACTGAATTCATGTCACCCATGGTCCCCCTTAACCTTTACCTTTGCATTTACCTTTGCATCTGATAAATCTCTCCCCCTTTGTCATCAATGGAAAATGTATCTTTCCATCCAGGGTTGCTCCCCCTAACTGAACTGTCCTTAGGAATACTCCCTCTGACTTAACTCTTCCTGAAACTGATCTTCCAACCTGAATTGTCCTCTTTATGGTGCTTCTTCATGTAAATATAAGACATATAAGATAACAATTCAAAAGAATTCATTTTTGAGTAGAAATTACTCTTAGTCTCTGGAGAAGATACTCAAAGGATTCCCATGGAAGTGGTTTTGTAAAGATGTCTACCACTTATTTTTTTGTGCCCACATATTCAACTCTGATGTTCTTCTTCGCAACCTGTTCCTATAGAAAGTGATACTTTATTGGAATGTGCTTCGTCTTGGAGTGCATCACCAGGTTCTTTGAGATATTGATGGTGCTTGTATTATCACAATAGATTGGAATGGGATCATCATACTCAACCTATATATTTGTCATAGTTTTTTTCATCCATATAACTTGTGTACAACATGTTTTTGTTGCAATATACTCTACCTCAGCTGTAGATAAGGATATTGATGATTGTTTCTTTCTTATCCATGATACCAAACATTCACCCAAGTAGACAGTTGCTCCACTGTTGCTTCGTCAGTCATCAATGCAACATGCCCAATCTGCACCTATGTAGGAAATAAGTGATAGATCCTTTCCTTTTGGATACCATAATCCAAACTCATATGTTCCTTTGAGATATTTGAAAAATGATCTTCACTTCTACGACATGTGTTTTCTTTGGCTTTGCTTGAAATCGTGCCACTTGTCCAACTGTCTGCATTACATATGGTCTGGATGTTGTCACATATAGTAAGTTTCTAATCATTTACCTGTATTTTCTCTGGTCTGTAGACTTTGAATCATCATCTTTTCTCAATTTGCAACTGGTTTTCATAGGAGTGGTAACTGGTTTGCAATCTTCCATTATGAAACTCTTTATCATTTATCTGATTTACTTAGTTTGAGAAATAAAAATTCCTTGGTTTCGTTGTCCTATCTAAAGACTCAGAAAGAAGGATAGTTCTCCAAGTAATGACATTTCAAATTCATTCTTCATATCCTTTGAAAATTTATGGCTTATCATGTCATCATTTCTTCCAAAAATAATATCATCAATATAAACTTCAATTAATAAAATACTATCTTGAGTTACCTTGATGTCGAGGTTGATGTTTGCACTTCATTTTCTGAATGCTACCTATTGTAGATATTTATCCAATCTAGAGTACCATGCTCTAGGAGCCTATTTTAGACCATACAATGCCTTCTTCAATTTATATACATAATTTGTGTTCTCTGAAAACCAAAATCCTTCTAGTTGTTAAATGTAGACTTCTTCTTCAAATCCCCCATTCATAAAAGTTGATTTTACATCCATTTGATATACTTTAATATTATTGGAGAAAGCATAAGCTAAAAGCAATTGGATTGCTTCCATTCTGGCAACTGGGGAAAATGTCTCTTCAAAGTCAATTCCTTAAACCTGTGTGTATCCTTTACATACAAATATAGATTTGTTCCTTCTAACCTGTCCATATTCATTCAATTTGTTTCCAAATACCCACTTTGTTCCAATCACATTATTATTCTTTGGTCTTGGAACCAATTCTCAAGTTTCATTCTTCTCTATTTGATCCAATTCTTCATCCATGGCCTTATTCCAAAATTCAACCTTGCTAGCCTCTTCAAAACTATTTGGTTCAATCATAGATGAGAGTGTTAGGTGTGTTTGTTCTGGTGAATTAATTCTTTGTCTAGTCTCAACTTTTGCATCTTTGTTTCCAATAATTCGATCTTAAGGATGATTATTCTATACTCTTTTGATAGTTTTCCTTGGAGGAACTTGTTGAACTTGCTCTTCTCCTTCTGTCTAATCCTCTTCATCCCTTCTTATTCTTCTTCATCTTCTTCTTCTTCATATTCTTCTTCTTCTTCATAAAGTTGTTCCATTGATTCATTTTCTTCTTCCTTTAATTCTCGTCCACCTGTTTCATCAATTTTTACATTGATTCTTTTCACAACTTTTTTCAACTTCATATTGTAACACGTTTATTCTTTCCTTGTACTTGAGTAACCAAAAAGTACTCCTTTGTCCACACGAGGGTCAAACTTTCCCATTTTGCATATCTTCTCTTTTGATATAGCATTTTCTTCCAAATACTCTGAAGTTCTTCACATTTTCTTCCTTTCCATAACAGGTAGGAAGTTTTGTCAATGTTGTTTTTGAGAATTACTTTGTTTTGAATGTGAACCATTGTATTCATTGCATGTGTCCAAAAGATATCTGTCAATTTGGAATCCATTAACATTTTTCAAGCCATTTCTTGTACTGTCCTTTTCTTTCTTTCAACGATTGCAATATGTTGAGGTGTCCTAGCAACAAAGAATTGTCTTTTTATTCCATGCCTACTACAGTAGTCCATAAATTACTTTGAAGTGAACTCTCCTCCATTATCAGATCTCAAA
>JASDQU010337750.1:0-12558 GCA_032191745.1 Picea mariana | reverse complement strand
CCTTTCATTGTCGACCTTACAGCTTTGCAATTCAACCATAAGACTCCTCACAGTTTTGGCTAGGTCTGGAGGGGTTCCTATTGCTCTTCTTTCGTCAGACTCTTCATCTCTATTGTGGGAGCCTTCTCCCACCTCTTGGTGAGTAACCATACTCTGCATCTGTAGATTCCCACGGTTGATCGTCCGCTTGAGTGAAAAAGAAAACGCTGGATATTAGTCAAGAGTTAAATACATTTTTTATAATTTGCGCATGATTTATAACTCTTTCACATGCATACATAGTCGGGTTCTCATTTTTCAAGTTTTTAATCCTGGACAAGAGAGTCAAGTTAGGGGGTTACTTCTCATAGGAGTGCTTCAGACGGAGCTTATGCACAACTCGTTCATGAGCCCAATCAGGAAGAGTGTTGTAACCATGCTCTGATACCACTTTGTAACATACCCACTACCTAAAATCAAAGTTTTTCGTTGATTTCTCAACAATGAGAATCCCTAAAGCTTGCAGCAGCAAAATGCCAATCCCCGATCCACAGGTCTTTCATTCACCTACCCGGCTCTCTGCACATAACCGTGGTCTTTCCCTGATAAGAATTTCATGGTTTTTGGGGTTTCATCCTTTCTGATGTCGAGGGTTCCTATTCTCTTGATTCCTCAATCTCTGATGAGCTCTCTTTCGGCCTTAGCCCCTCCTAGCTATACCCTCTGGTCCATATGACCACTCTCATAAGACCATAGTCTTATATCCTCCTATCTGGGTTTCAGACTTTCAAGTGCCAAAATGCACTTGTCCTCAGAATCCGCGATTCCTCGAATCTCGACGTGCTCTTTACACACTGGCTCCCCTGGCTAGGCTCCTGTCCCATATGACCATTATCACCGTGACCGCAGTCTTACCTCCTTTTGGGGTTTTGGGTTTCAAATTCCCGATAAGCTCCAATTTTCGTTAGCCCTCCAGGTTAGACTCTTGGTCCACATGACCTCCTCTATACGACCAGAGTCATATCACCTATCGGGGCTTCAGGGTTTCCAATGCCAAGGTACAATCGTCCTCAGGATTCACGATGGATGGTCCTAATTAACTCTTTGGGTTTTGAGACTTTTGATGTCCTGGACACCTCATCCCTAGGACTCGCAAAATGATGAACTACGACTCCCTACAGATCTCTGACACTCATCCCAAGTGGATGGATGGTTCAGATCACTCCTCGCGTTTTCAAGACTTCTGATGTCCAGGCTTTCACGACCTCAGGAAATCCGATATCCCAATGTCTAGTGTCCAGATATCTGGAATGGACGATCGCATGACATGCGTCCTCTCTTAGATTGACGACCCAGATTGCTTCCGGGTAATTTCCCATGGAAATTCCTGATCTCATGTCATCGAGACTTCCGATTTCCTGATGTGTGAAACTCCGATGAGCCAACCCTCCTTTTGGGACTTTTCCTTCTATTCACGAGCTTAACCCTCGCACAACTTCTGTTAGATCCGACAACTGATGGGTATCTTCTCAAGATCCGATGGCTCATATCTATCCCACCTCGCACATTCTTCCACTACTTCGTGGGTGTGGAGAGGTAAACGGTCCAAATGTTCTCATGGACCTTTGGGGGGGGGGGTCTACGATCCCGATTTCATCTCTATTTACAAATATAGAGAGAAAAAGGGGCAAGGTATGTAACGCCCTTGTTACTTTCATCAATCTGACAGTCATGACTGACCATGGGTATTCCGATAGGATCTCATCCGTCTATTCATTACTTATTCTTACACTGCTACGTCGAAATCTTAAGAGGTTCATTCCTCCTCGTACATGGTTATTAAGACTTGCACCTTCAAGTCCTTTTTCCATGTTCTTGGTAAACCTTTCCAAGGAGGGAATCTCTGTGAAGAGATCTATACTGGGGCATTCTCGGAGACAGATACGGGTAAACCGTTTCCCGAGAACGGGCTAGAAGCCTAACTTAGTTCAACCTAGGCATAATTAGATTCATTCATCAATGTAAGTCATGCATGGCCTCCTCTGTTATAAGCATATGTCTATAATTCTTATCAAAACATTGCACAGACATTCTTACACTGAAATCGTTCACAATTTCATAGTTCTATGAGCATATATATATCAGTATATGAATTTCAAGATGCAATACATAAAAGACTTATCGGAAATAACACCAAAAGTGGGTGCAACTGCTGAGAGGGGTGCTTGTTTCCACCCAATCATAGGCGTAGCGACTCCCAGTGGATTTACCAGTAGCCACCCCCGAGCTGAGACCACAATGCTCTAAGACTGCGTCTCTCTATCTTCCAGTGACCAGGAGCGAAGGTTGCAATCCTTCCTCTCTGATATCACTCACTCTGCGTAATGCCAGAGTTCCCCTCACGACTGCCCCCTCCAATCGCTTCTTCCTCATGCCTTATCCTCTTGCGAGGTTGTGTGTGGCATGATTACCCTCGCGTTGATCAAGCCTGATGGCTCTACGGATAGGTGGTTCACCTCCCCATCCCTCATTAAGCCATCAACCTACCAGCCTGCAAGGCATTAAATTTAGGGCCAGCGAACCACTTTTGGTTCTTCAGGCCAGTGGAGTTCAAATACGGTATTAATTCTCGGTGGAATTTAATGCCACATTTTCAGGTGCCTTCCACCGCCATCGTGGTCTCTTTTCTTCACATCCCCTCTCAGCAATCCTGCAATAAATTCAAAATATTATTCACATTCATTGACCTCTTCCCCAAGGTCCATTTACATCACATATTCACATTTATGAGTTTTCCATAATTCTTGGCCAGTCCAGTTATATTTACAAGCTGGGGGAAACAGGGTGTTACAGGCTGCTCATGAGTCAAACCATTAGAACTATACAAAATAAAACAATTTAATTGAATTATTTCAATAAAGTTTAACAAACATGCTTTAAATCATCAATTACCTCTTGTGAACATGAACAAGGTCATTAGGTATGTGTTTGGGAAGAAATAATCAAGTATAGGCTTATAACATAGGCAAAAAGGCTCGAATACAAGGTAATATATGGCATTATACATGTCAAAATAGGGACTCAACATTTCCCTCATGCTAAAGGTGTTGCATGTCCTTATGCAATGTCATAAAAAATTTATACCCAAAAACTTTTTGCAAAATTGAATCCTTCTCTGTCATTTCTCAGGTTGCAGGATGTTAGAACCAAAAACTTCACTCTTTAATTCCTTCTTGATTACCCTAGTGTACTAGATCAATCGCAAGACCTTGTTGAGTTTTGCAGAGACCTCTTCATGCTGTTCTTTCAATTGTTCATTCTCTGCCTTGATATGCCTGTCCAATACCTTGCATTCTTCAATTTCTTGCTCCGACCTCTCAATCTTTGCTATCAATTTTCGTTTGTTCAAGGACTTGTCTGGGCTAGATGTGACTGCTTCCTTAGTCACCGCCTCTTGAGCTTCTTTTTCTTTTCTCAAACCCCTCAAAGTATCTAATACCAACCCTTCTGTCTCACTTACTGTTACCATTCCTCCTGTTTCACTCACTGTAGCTCCACAACCACTTCCTTTTTCTGCAGAACTCGGAATATCCATGGATTCTCCTTGAAGAGAAGGTATATTTGGAAGTATCACCTTCTTGGCCATGCTTTTGGTGGTCCTTCGTATGGGCAGTGAGACTTCCTTATATTTGCTAACAAGGGTAGAAGTCTCCTCAAACAACTTCCTTTTCTTAATCTTAACAATGGTTGTAGGCCTGGACACTTGTTTCTCCTGTGTTGACTTGATTTTTATCTTGAGGCCCTGAGTTGAGAATTCTGGAGCCTGCCTCTTTTTTCTTCTGCTTGACACCTTAGCAGTTTCCTTCAATTCACCAACCAGTTCTTGTGGGGACAAATTAACTACCTCATGGATGTTTTCCACTTCCTTAATGGATTCTTGAGGTGGTCTAATAGCTGCTTTGTGTAAAATATCTTGTTGATTTTTCTCTTTCTTTAGTTTCTTACTTTGTGATAGTTGATCTTTAGGATGCAGGACTGAACCAGACACTTTAGACTATGTAGACATTTTCTTGTTCTGGATGTTGAGGTCAGGGGTCTTCTCTACTTGGCTAGCTGGTTTTAATGACACCTCCATGATTGCTTCAGGAATGCTATATGATCATCCTCCTAGCTAAGAGTCTTCCTTTTTCTTTTATCTTTTTGAATCGAGGTAGGACCGATTTTATGGGATTGGGTGACTTTCCTCTTCCTGGTTGTAGTAGGTTCCCCTACAACAGATTTTTCTGTCACTGATTTCTCAAAGGGCAGGGATGATCTGGGCGTAACAATGTCTTCTTTACCTCTTTATGCCTTCCTTCTATCTTTCTTTTCCTTCTTGCTTGAACCCTCACTGTGTATCCCTACCTCCTGTGTTTCAATAGATTTAGATATTCTTTCTTGAGTGAAATTATATTGGAGTAGTTGCTTCCAACTACCACCTTTTGTGCTCAAAGAATGAACAACCAAAAGTTTTATTAAACCATGGTGATGAAGGCTAGTTTCAAGTTTCTTGAAAACCGACCTCACCCCTCTCACCATCTTCTTTAAACTCATCCACATGAAGTGAGGAAAATCGATTTGTGGTGCTCCCTCGAAATGTGATAAAAGCTTCAAATGATAAATGAAGGTTATTGCATACCTTCCTTCACAGGTGAAGAATTTCTACAGACTTATGAGAATCGTACAATATTCCTCTTTGAAGTAGATTTGAGGGATTCCCTTGGTCTAATCGGGGTCTTGATGTTCTGATCTAAGGAATTTCTGACAGAGTTTCCTGTCGACAATCACCCTATTGAAGTATTTTTCTCCATCCATAGGGAGACTTGTAGCTTCTACTATAGTGGATTCTATAATTGTTAGCTTCATGTCTCCAAAATGCACACTTTCTCCATCATATGTCTATGCGAAGGCAAGAGAAATTCCCTCATGATGGCCTTTAAACTTTTCCAAAAATGGCACCCACCCTGCCTGTTCATATTTTTACTTGCAAGCTTGATATTCTGTTGTTTCCTCATATAATTGAAATATGGGCTCATGCATGTTGACCCCCATGCTAGCTTAAAAAATTCTCTCGAGCTGGTGAGGCACAAATAGAGGATCGAGGGTTGAGTACCGAATAAATGTAGACTGTGATAGAGTACCGCATGGGGAAAAAATATGCAAGGAATATGAAGGCATGGGATGTTTGTAGATGGTGTGACATCAATGGTAAATAATGCTCATCTAGATGGTAGAGCCATCCAGAGAAGAATTTATAAATGAAAGTGTAGATTACAATGGTCACATCGATAGTCATGATGATATGATGAGGCAGGTTGGATCTACTAACGACTTACGGACTTGTGGGAAAATTGGCGTCAGACAATATTCACGGAAGGGTGTGGCCATTATGATCGAGATTCATGAATGTGAAATTGGCTAGGATCATTATTTGATATGATTATAGATGTGTTCCGTGTCATTTCCTATAGTACGGTAGCGAATCATAAGTTTATGTGGTTTATTTACTGGATAGATAGAGGGAGTATGAGTTTGATCTAGTAAGAGACATAATGACCTTGCACTCTTAATATTTCGGGGAATAAGGACATATTATCCTTACAAAAATGTGGCCGAGGATTTTACAAAAGTTTGTAAAAGGGGGTATGTCATGATTTGAGAGCAACTAGATGTTTAAAATGCATATTTAGTCTAATTCCTTTTAATAAAATGAAAAAAATGTTGAATCTGTATCTCCTATCACTAATAATTGAACAATAACTTGGAAATATGATGAGAGTTACCAATCACATCCTTACCATTACTGGATCATCTAAGTACCAGATCACCTATGTGAAGAGTTGAAATTAGTACAGGATCATCTGAGTACTGGATTGCCTGAGTGTCAGATTTTTGAGTATCAGATCACCTGTGTGTAGAGTTTGTAATTAGTACCAGAATAGTGCAGGGTCCCTTGTCTAATACTGGATGGGGTTTAGTATCGGATAAGCACAACGAGATGATTTAGTGCAGTGATGACCATTGGTACCGGATTAGCACAGAAATGAACATTCTTTTCTGGTGCTTGAGATATTTTTGACACAGTTTCTTGTGGCAGTGACTTGTAGAAACAACTGGTGTTCTGTGATGAGAGTCGATTGAAAAACCATGTAGATGGAACAAATACAAAAACTTAGGAGTTATGAGTTTGCATAGGAATAACACAAGAAGAGCTTTGTAACGGGAGGGTATTCTAGAAATTAGATGATCAATTGTTGAGATTATAGAACCCTCTTCTTTTGGAACCAAGGTGATCATAGCGCCTGCTGGCATTTCCTCTTTATTACAGAAATAAAAATAATAATCCTAACTACTACTTTTCTGTGGATTTTTATCAAGCCCAGATTAGTTAATGCTCACCAGTATTTTCAATTTTACGGAGTCTGGAAAAATTAAAGGAAACTCTTTATACTGTCCTGTGGATTTTTCTCAAGTCTGAGCCAATTCCTGCTCTCCGGTGTTTTCAATTTTAAAGAGTCTGAAAAACTTAAAGAAAACTCTTTATATTGTCCCGTGGATTTTTCTCGATCCCATGCCAGTTCCTGCTCATCGGTGTTTTCAATTTTAAGGAGTTTGAAAAACTTAAAGAAGACTCCATCTGGTTGATGTCCTCCTTATTTGTCTATCTACATGGGAACACAACCAACTTCTTTTTTTGTTTTTTTTAGTTATATTAGAAAAATAAAAGAGAAACTCTATCTAATGAAACACCTATGTACAGAAAATGAATTTATACAATTGAACTTACTGTGGTAGGTCAACAGGAGGAGAAAACCTCTTTCTTACCAGTTGCATTTCGGAACTCTGAAGAAAATTTTTGACAAAATCGTCTTTTGACATAGGCTTATGATAAACCTTCAGACGATGTTTATTTACGACAAATGAATTATGATTCTCATCAATGGTCTTTATCCTTACTGAACCATTATCATAAACTGTATCAACCTCATAAGGTCCCAACCATCTAGTAGACAATTTACCCTTAAAATTTTTGAATCTACTATCATATAGGATGGCCCAATATCCTGACTGAAAGGACTTCTTTTTGATGTACTTGTCATTCCATTTAGTCTTTTCCTCTTGTATCAGGGTGGTTGTTTGTAGAGCATCATGTCTTATCTCATCAAGCTCATTTAATTGTAATAGCCTTTGTTTTTTAGCTTCATTCAAATCCATCCCTAATTGTATGATAGTTTTGAAGGTTTTTACCTAAAATTCTATGGGCAGTAGTACCTACTTCCCGTACACGAAATCATAAGGTGTATGGCCTGTTGTATTCCTCCAAGTTGTCCTATAGGCCCACAAGGCCTCAGGCAACTTATCAGCCCAGTCTTTGTGATGCAACTGAATAGTCTTAGTGAGGATGGCCTCTATCACTTTGTTGGTCAATTCCACTTGGCCATTGGCTTGGGGATGATAGGGAGAAGACTTTCTGTTTTTGATCCTGTACTATTCAGTAAGAGCCTTGACCAAATTTGAGGTGAATTGTGTCCCTTGGTTAGTGACTATTTCCCGAGGTACCCCGAAACGAGTGAAATTTTTTTCAAAGAGAAATTCTACAACAGATTGTTCATTGGCTGAATACAAAGCCTTGGCTTCTACCCATTTTGTTACATAGTCTATGCAAACTAAGATGTACTTTTTCCTGTGGGACATGGGATTGATATGTCCTACAAAATATAAGGCCCGTTTTTCAAAGGGTTCGATCACTACTTGGGCTTGGAGTGACATTCGTCAACTGTTGTAGGTTTTCCCATTCTTTGGCAATCGTCACAGATGGCCATGTATTTCTTTGCATCTTTGAAGATGGTTGGCCAATAATATCCATAATATAGAATCTTGTAAGCTATCCGTTTGTCAACAAAATGGCCTCCACATAGGCCATCATGACAATCTCTGAAGATATTCTGCATCCCATCTTCCCAAACACATCTTTTGATTACCAAATCAAGTCCAGTTCGGTATAAGCTATCCGCATGCCACATATAATTGGCACTTAGTTGAATAATTCTTTGATTTTCTTTGGATGACATACTTTGAGGAAACTTTTTGGTTACTAAATAGTTGGCTACATCTGCATACCAAGGGGTGTAAGTAGAAATGGAAAATAGATTATCATCCGGAAAATCATCATCTACTGGAGTACTGTCATCTGTATGAATAAGTCTAGATAAGAAATCAGCAACCAAGTTATCTCTTCTAGGACTATCAATGATAGTGATATTGAATTCTTGTAGTAATAACAACCATCTAGTCACTCTAGCATTTGTAACAGGTTTGTTCATTATAAATCTAATAGCTGAGTGGTCAGTGTGCACAAAAACTTTGTATCCTGTTATATAGTGTCTAAACTTGTTGATGGCCTGTACTACTGACAAAAATTATTTTTCCATGACAATATAGTTTACTTCAACAGGTGAGAAATTCTTGCTAACAAAGTATATAGCATAAGGAATCTTCCCTTCCCTTTGTTCTAAGACATCCCCAAAGTGGTATCTAAGGCATCTGTACAAATATGGAAAGGAAGAGACCATTTTGGACCTCTCAAAACAGGGGCACTTGACATATTTGTTTTTAAGATTTCAAAGGAGATTTGGCATTGCTCATTCCAACAGAATTCAACTTCTTTTGTCAACAGTTTGAAAAGGGGGGAATCTAGGTTTGTAAAGTTTTGAATAAACCTCCTATAGTAGCCAGCATGCCCAAAGAAACTTTTGACTTCCTTTTTTGAGCTAGGGATCTTGATTTGGAAAATAATGTCAATCTTGGTCAGGTCCACTCTTATTCCTGTACCAGAGATGTGGTGACCTAGAACAATTCCTTGATTGAGAAACATTCTAGATTTTTCGTGACTGAGTGAAAGATTGGTCTATTTACACCTAACTAGTTCCTTCTCCAAATTATCCAATGCTTGTTGGAAATCATCCCCATACACCATGAAGTCATCCATGTAGACTTCCATAGAATCATTGGTTAAATTAGAGAAAATAGCCAAGACAACCCTTTGAAAGGTAGCAGGGGCATTACATAAACCAAAAGGAATAACCCTCTAGGCATAGGTCCCCCAAGGGCAGGAGAATGTGGTCTTATCCTGATCTTCTGGTGAAATTTGGATTTGATTGTAACCATTAAACACATCCAAGAAAGAAAAATACCTCTTCCCAGACAAAGTGTCTAAGACCTTATCTATGAAAGGAAAAGGAAAGTAGTCTCTATAGGTAGCCTTGTTTAATTCTGGAAAGTCCAGACAAATCCTCCATTTCCCATTTTTCTTTGGTACAATAACTAATGGGGAGACCCACTTTCTATATGATATAGGGTAAATGAAATTGGCTTGTAGGAGTTTTTGGAGTTCTTCTTTCACTATATCTTTCAAGGCTGGATTCATTCTTCTTTGGGGATTCCTAATAGGTCTGATCTGATTGTTAGTGTAAATATGATGCATACAGGTGTCTGGGTGGATCCCTTTCATGTCATAGTAATCCCATGCAAAAGCATCAGATTGCCCTTGAATCATTTGTATCAACTTATGTTACTGATCTGTTTCTAGGCTAGCATTGATATATAAGGACTTTCCAAGACTGATTTCAAAATCTTGAATAGCTGATTCTTTCGCTTCCTCTATTTGTGAAATAGTGCCTACTGTAGAAGTGGAAGGGTGCCAAATTTCTTGAAATTCGGGGCTAAAGATGTGTGTGTAGTTAGGGAAAGATTGAGGATATTCAATGCATGATGAATCAACCAAGAATAGACTTAGGATTTGTTCTTCAGTTTGATCTTGTACTCCTTTTACTTGTTCAAGTGTCAAAAAGGGCTGAGTGCGGTCCTCCTCCCCATAGGGATTCTCCAACCAGAGAGGAACTTTAGTGGTTGGTTGGGCGGGGGGAAAAAGGATAAGTTTTTGACTTTGAGTGCCATTGGAAATTGTCATCTCTCCAGATCGACAACTAATGAATGCATCAGCAGTGGCCAACCAAGGTCAGTTGAGTACTACTGGATGTCCTAGTTTGGAGGATTTGGGATGAATTACTAAGAAATCCACAGGGTATTCCCAATAGGCCAATGTAACTATTATATCATCTAAACTTCATGTTGGGGTGATGACGGATTTGTCTGCAAGATCCAACAAAATTTGTGTTGATCTTAGGTGATCTAGTTGCAGTGTTTTTGTAGTGTTCGCTGACATCACATTTACTTATTCCCCTAGATCAATCAATGTGTTAGGTAAGGCAAAACAATTGATTTCTATGGTTACCACTAGGTTCCCTGGATCACTATACTTAGATGGAATTTCTGTTATAAATTCTGATAACTGCCCTATCATATATATGACAAGAGGCTCCTTCCTCTTCCTCCCTGGATTTTTAATGCAAAGGTCCCTTACAATTTTAGCATAGATAGGTATGTCCTTGATGGCCTGTAGTAGTGGGATCTTAACACATATATTTCTAACTTCAGTCTCTAGATTATGTCCTAGAGGTTCCTCAGATTTCTTTACAAGTAACTATTTCTGGATAAGGAGGATTTATTTTCTGAGGTATTTATGCTGCAAGGGAGTTGGGAGAAGGATTTTTTTGTTGTATATGGGTGTTTATTTCTTCATCTGATGGAATAGTCATTTGTTCTTCTCTTTGAACTATTTGGTCATCTATTTGTTCTTCTTTATTTGTGAGATTATATATTTTTTCTTCTTGGATAACCATAGTAGGATTTGTTTTGTTTACAACCCTCCCTGATCTTAATTCAATTCCATTTAATGGAGTTGGCGTTATTACATAAGTGGGGAAGGTTTGTACTTCAAGGTTTTGTATAGGTTGTGTTGGTCTGTTATTTGGATTAGGGATAGGTTGTGCAGGAATAGGGTTAGGCTGAGGAGGTTTTTGAATAGGTGCAGCTTGCATTTGTTGCTGCACATTTGGATTCATAGGCAGTGCAAGTTGTTGCTGCATATTTGGATTCATAGGAAGTGCAAGTTGTTGCTGCAACTGTGGAGGTGGAAGAAGAGTCGGAGGATTAAATCCTGGGAGCAGCTGGGAAATATTCAAAGGGTATTGTGGATAGGTGGGAAAATTTGTTGGCTGGAAGGGAACATTCTCGTATGCAGGTCCTCTCCATCCTTGTTGCCAAGGTTGGGTTTGTGGCTGTTGTGGTATCCATTGAGGATAAGACATGGGAGGTACCCATTTCTATTGTGGATATTGTGTAGTTGGGTCTGTAAACATATTGGGGTTTTATTGTCTCCATGGTATCCTAGTGGGGTAGGATGTTTCAGGTTCTCCTCCTCCCTTGAATATGGCCTTAAGTCCAGGTAGAGAAGGGCACTCATTAGTAGGATTATCCTATGTGCAGAAACCATAGATTTCAATAAGGTTAAGGGGGCATTCGTTTTCAGGGTGCTTTTTCCTACACATGTGACAAACAATTGCTAATGCAACATTTTTTTCCTCTTGTTTTCTTTTTATTTTCATAGTATCAAGTTGGGAATTGATGGTGTTTAGAATATTTGATTTGAATTTTTCTAATATACTTCCCAGTTCAATCCTAGTGACACCTCCTGATGTGCATTTAACAGTTCTGTTTATAGGATCCCTTACACTTTTTCCAATTTTGGCTTGACTGCGGGAGTATCTTTTACAATACTCTGCTATGTTTGCAAATGACTTTTGGTACACATCTCTAGAACTCATGAGTTTTAGTACTTCAATGCAATCATCCCTCACACCCTTTAGAAATATAGTCCTAACAGTAGCTGTGTGTAAGGAAAATTGCTTAGTCTTTTGGTAGTTGTATAGGAACCTCTCTAGGTAATCTTCCAAGCTTTCTTCTTTAGATTGTTGCATTTTTAATATGTCATTCCTAGCATCCCTAGGCCTACAATAATCTTGTTATTTCTGGAGGAAGGTGTCCTTCATACCATCCCAGGAAAAAATAGTGTGTTCGCCTAGGCTCATAAACCACCTTAGTGCCGAATTTTTTAGTGTAGCTGGGAAAAGTTTTAATTTTTTTAGCATTATCAGTGTAGTTATATCTCCTACATAGTATGTCAAATTCAAATAAAAATGTGTCAAGGTCTTCTATTGAAATACCGTGGAAGTGAGGTAGTGAATACAATGGAATTTTCTTCATAGCAACATCTTTGGCAATATCCAGTATGGGGAATCCAAATGTCTCTGTCTCATTGGCTGCATTTCCCTCTTCTTTTTCCATATCTTCAAACAACCTGTAGGGGGGTGGTGATGTCTCTCCACTGAGTGATGGTTCGACCACCGAGTTACTTGGTATTTCTAGTTGTTCCAAGGTTTTGTGTGGCTTTCCAACAACAGATGCAGCCTCTTCTATTACTACCTCTACTTCTTTCCCAGCTTCTCCTTTTGATGGGGTCGCCAATGCTTCCTCTTTTTCTTGTTGTCTTATGTTTTCAATTTGAACAGTGGCTTCAGATTTAGTGCCCTTGGATGTTGTTACAATTGCTTCCTTTGAGCTCTCTCCTCTGAGAATTTT
>JASDQU010337747.1:0-12558 GCA_032191745.1 Picea mariana | reverse complement strand
CCTGTTTCCCCCAGATTGTAAATATAACTGAACTGGCCAAGGACTATGGAAAAACTCATAAGTATGAATATGTGTTGTAAATGGACCTGCAGGAAGAGGTCAATGAATGTAAATGATAGTTTGAATTTATTGCAGAACTGTTGAGAGGGGATGTGCGGAAATGAGACCACGATGGTGGTGGAGGGCACCTTGAAAAAGGGGCATTAACTTCCACCCAGAAGAAAATACCGTATTTTTGGACTCCACTGGCCCGAAGAACCAAAAGCGGCTCGCTAGCCCTGAAATTAATGCCTTGCAGGCCGGTAGGTTGATGGCTTGATGAGGGATGGGGAGGTGAACCGCCTATCCGTAGAGCCATCAGGAATGACCAACGCAAGGGTAATCATGCCACACACAACCTCGCGAGAGGATAAGGCGTATGGATGAAACGATTGAGAGGGGGCAGACGCGAGGAAAAAAAACTCTGGCAATTTCTACGCAGAGGGAGTGATCGCAGGGAGGAAGGATTGCAACCTTCGCTCCTGGGCACTGGCAGACGGAGAGACGCAGGTCTCAGGACATCGTGGTCTCAGCTTGGGGGTGGCTAGTGGTAAATCCAGTAGGAGTCGCTACGCCTACGGTTGGGTGGAAATGAGCACCCCTCTCAGCAGTTGCTACCATTACTGAAGTTATTTCTGATAAGTGTCTTGCTTATATTGCATTGAAATTTATACGCTGTCACATATGTTCATGGACTTGTGGAAGTGTAAATGTTTTCTGTGAAGGAATTGTCTGTATAACAATTGTTAATATGGAGTAGATGTTAACTCATAGAACTTGTGAAATTGTAAAGAATTGTCTGTATAACAATTGTTAATATGGACTAGATGTTAACTCATAGAACTTGTGAAATTGTAAATGATTTCAGCATGAAAATGGTCGTGTAGTGCTTGACATGAATGAGTTGATATATGATTAACACCGAAGAAACCGTGCTTGACTTACGTTGATAAACGAATCTAATCATGCCCAGCCATTCTCGGGAAGCTGTCTCCCTTTATCTTCTCCCGGGAATGCCCCGGTAGGAATATCTTCTCAGAGGTTCCCTCCTTGGAAAGGTTCACCAAGAACCCAGAACAAGGATTCGAACGCACAAGCCTTATTAACCCTGTACGAGGAGGAACGATCCTATTAAGGTTCCAAGCTAGTAGTGTTGCGAGATGTAATAATTCGACGGATGAGATCTAGTCGGAGGACCCATAGTCATTCGCGACCATTAGATTGACGGAAGTAACGAAGGCGTTGCATACCTTGCCCCTTTGTCCCCTATCATTGTGAGCAACGAGAAATATGGATTGTAAACTCCAAAACCCAAACAAACGAATCTAGACTGTTAGATCTCGGTCCAATTACCCGTCAGCCGTTGGATCTGGAGAAGCTGCGCAGGGGTTAAGCGTAGGAGTAGGCATGCGAGGAAATGATCTGAACCATCAGATCTTGACTCATAGTCCCGACAACCGTCAGAACTCGAGAAGATGCGCCAGAGTTACACTCTAGAGTGTAGAGGAAGAGTCCTAACCGTTGATCTCAGAAGGACACGTGTCAACATCCCGGAGAAGTCATCGAGACAACAGGGTCATCGGGATTTTGTTGAGTCTGAGAATCGAGACCTTGTGGTCCTTGAAATCCTAAGAACGAATCCTAGCCGTTGATCTCGGTAGGACACATGTCAGCGTTTGGGAGGCATCGAGATTTTTACCATCGGAGATTTGCGGAGTATAGAACCGTTACATATTGAAATCACAATATGCGATTTCCCGATCAGATCTGGACCGTCCATTGTGCAGGACGCGTGTTAGAGGATCCCGTGGAGTCGTGGATCGGGAAATCGCATATTGTGATTTCAATATGCGATTTCCCGATCAGATCTGGACCGTCCATTGTGCAGGACGCGTGTTAGAGGATCCCGTGGAGTCGTGGATCGGGAAATCGGAGTTTTCGAATACATGGAACTCTTGCCACCCGGAATCACGATCCGCGATTTACAGATAAGATCCGAGCCATCCGTTCACATGGGACAGGTGTCAGAGATCAGACGAAAGTCGCAGATCGGGAAATCGACGTTTCCAAGGACATGGAACGCTCGCAATAGGAAATCGTGATCCGCGATTTCCCGACGGGATCAACACCGTCCATTAGCGAGGACGCGTGGCGAGAGATCCCAGAGAGTCAGAGTTCGGCATATCGGAGTTCGGCATATCGGGGATTTCAAGGACATGAAATCTTTACATTACAAAACCGCGATATGCGAATTCTCGACACCCTCATAATCCGTTGATCCAAGGGACGTGGGTCTTGTGACATGGGAAACCCCGTAGCCCCGACAGGAATAAGGTAGTGGTCACTGAGTTGGTCGTGTGGACCAGGGGCTAAGCCAGTGGGGCTAGCGTGACTAGAAAGGCGCATCG
Source organism: Picea mariana (assembly GCA_032191745.1). Lineage (NCBI taxonomy): Eukaryota > Viridiplantae > Streptophyta > Pinopsida > Pinales > Pinaceae > Picea > Picea mariana. The sequence goes on along the minus strand of JASDQU010337747.1, from coordinate 10,111 downwards.
CGAGTCGGGAAATTGCGAGTCCCGGGGACATGTGTTTTGTGTCATCACAAAGGCCGAAATCCCAATGGGAGGTTATATGGCGGTGGTCTTATGGTAAGTGGTCACATGGAAGGGGCATATCGGGGATCGGAGAATTGCGAGTTTTGAGGACTCGTGAATTACGACGACGAAAATCCCGAAACTCTGATAGGAGTAGCCCCGTACAGAAGGTAAGACCACAGTCGTAAAGGCAGTAAACCACAGGCTTGGCCTGGGGATTTAATGCGTAAGGAGCGCATCGGGATTCGGAGGATCGTGAATCAGAGATCGGCGATCGGTGATTGTAGTTGCCAAGACATCATGGGCGTCAAAACCATGATAGAAGGAACCCTGAATCCCGATATTGAACTAGGGATTGGCATTTCACTAAGGCAGGTTTGTGGGAACTTCTCAATTGTGGGTTATTAACCCAAAAATTTTAAATTATGATAGTGGATATGTTACATTGGGTTTCACGATTTTGGGACTCCTGTGATGAAGAGTCTTCACTCTTGACTCCTCCTACTCCCGGTATCCGAAACTCCGGTATGGAGTCTTTGTCATTTCGTGACTTCGGGTTTCGCGATTTTGGGACTCCTATGATGCAGTGTCCTGACTCTTGACTTCTCAAACTCCCGGTATCTGATACTCCAATATGGATTCGGATCAACAGTCCATGATTTCCTCGATCCAATGGCTTAGATCATTTTTCCATTTCACGTTTCGCGATTTTGGGACTGCTGTCGATGAAGGGTCCTTGTCATTTCCATCTCCCGGTAACCGAAATCCTGGTATCCAACACTCTGAGTGATGTGATTTTTTTGGGTTTTATCATTTCGTCACTTCGGGACTCTGGATGATGAGAGTCCATGACATCTCTATCTCTTGGTATCTGAAACTCTGGTAGATGAAACTTCGAGCGATGAGCCTATTTCGCGATTTTGGGGTTTTGCATTTCGCGACTTTGGGACTCCTGTGTTGGAGAGTCTCGACTCTTGACTTCTCCATCTCCCAATAACCGAAACTCTAAAATGGAGTCTTTGTTGGGGTTCCTGTTTCGGGATTTCAGGGTTTCACATTTTGCGACTTCGCGAGTTGAAAGGTTGGAGCATTTCATTCCTTTGACTTTTTAGTCAGTGAAAGCATGATCTTTTGCCATGTCTTCTTCTTGGATCGATGGTCCAGATTTTTCCTTGATCCAATAGTTTAGGTTATATTGCAATTTCGTATTTCGCAACTTCGGGACTCCTGTAGTGGGAGTTCTTGACATCTCCAACTCCCGGTATCTGAAATCCTAGTAGTCGAAACTCCTAAATGGAGTTTGACTCACACTTAGATCTTTCCATTCGATCATTGTTGCACTGCTGGTCTTCCTTGCGTGCTTGTTTGCCATCAAATGAACAAGCACACCTTCACACTGTATTTGAATCTGTGCTAATTCCTCCTAAGCTTACTTTGTCCCTATTTTTCCATCGATGCATACTCTGATCTTTCCATCAATGACAAGAATACTCTACCTGTTAAAACATGCCAACACTATAAGCTAAGCAAACTGAATAAAAAATGATTTGCTCGAGAAGACACTTCCAAGAATCAAACTCAAGGATACAAGTGCTCTATTACAATGATAATTTAGCTACTTCATGGCTCAACTAATTATTGTAGCTTGATAAAACTTGAAATAAAAATGACTCAAAGGAATGAATTGATGGACACCATACTCGACCAATCATACTTGCATAAATGGAATTGCAGAAAAGAAAGGCTACAAAATTCAATTGAGGTCAATGGAATTATGCTTCAACTATTAACCAAATTCCTTTGGTTGACAAGCAAGAGCATCAACTGGTTTTGAGATTACTAAATAAACTCAGTCTTCAATGCCTAACTTTGAAGGGAAACCATGCTTGCATAAATGAAAGAGAATAAAGAAATGAACAAGAAATGAAATGAGAAACTACTGCAATGACGTGAAAATGAAACTATCTGGGCAACATATACCAGAGAGAGGGGGCCCTACCTCTCTTGGCATATACTTCCAAGAAGAACTATAGTAGAGAACTCTTGATGTGCAATAACAAGCTCTTTATTCCAGCATCAAAATTATTACAATTATCCTTCTCTTCAATGTGGAACTCTATGCTATAGCCTTCATCTCTCTAACTCCTTCACTACTGAACTATTGAACTGAATGACATCCTCTCATATTTATACATATAGGAAGAGGAGTTACAACAAGATGAGATTGGATCGTAAACAAGTGGATCTCATAACCAACAAATCCTAGATCATAAACATGTGGATCTCCTCCACAAAATCTTGGATTTGATCTAATGATAATTTTAAAAGGATAATACAACATATTAATTGAGATCCATGTGTCCAAATGCATGGGTATGAGCCACAACATGGTCAAACCACTCAGCTACATAATTGCAAGCTAGTTAGACTAGTTTTGGAAATCTCAACCATATGCCCCTTGTTTTGCACCTTTGGCAGATTTTCCCTAAGAGTCACCTAAATGACCCTATTATGCACAAAACCCATATTTTATATTTTTCGAGATTCCTCTTCTTTGTTCAAAAATGACGTGGAAAGTTTTGCTATCAGAACTGTCAATCAACTGCAGAATTGCCAATAGTTGTAGAATTTCCAACAATTGTACAATCTTATAAGTATGTTAGGAAATCACAATATCTACCCTAAGTAATCATCAAAACATCGGAAATCAACCACTTTAGTGTAAGTATGCCATGTGAAGATCATATAGGGTAGAAATGGTTAAATGCAAAAATGTAAGTGATAACAGGAATGATAATGAAAGGATAAAGTAAATGAAAGATGACTAAATGACATCATAAAAGATGTTATTTCTAAGGTCCAACATCTTCCCCACACTTAAATTATTTCATGTCCTCATGAAATCAAAGATACATAGGAGGTAGTGTCCGAGTATATATGATACAAGACCTAAGTGGAAAGAATTTGTTTTACACTTGGATTTTTCAAAGTCATCGATTCCACAGGGAGATGGATGGTGATGGGTAGATAATGAAATATGAAATGTAAAGAAGGAATAGAAAATATGAAAAGCTTCAATAATTTTGTGTACATGAATTTTTAGTTAGATGACTACCTAGAAATAGAAATTGCTTACTCAACTTTACCTTCTCCTGGTGGTCTGAAATACAAATGTTGAATTATGGCTCATTTGATGTATGCCGACATGACTATGGTGTGCTAATATGAGAGGAAAATAATGTGAAAATGAAGATGTTGGTCATTTTGGACTACTTGTAGGTTTTTCTTCTACCATAATGATCTATTGTTAGACAGTTTTTATTGATGATGTTGATCTTAACTTGAAGGTATGAAGTGTGTTGTTGTTGAAGAAGATAACTAATGTTAATGTCAAAGATGAATTTGAATCTGTTGAATGTTATTGAAATGATGCTACAAAAATGCTAAAAATTTGATCTTTATTCATGGTTGAAAACATGAAAAGTGAAAAATGTTAAAAATTAATGCTGATAGGTGAATGAACATACTATACTGATTTGAAATCATCTCTAGGATGTGATCTAGTCTTGGAATGTGTGCAACCCTTCAAAAATTTAAATTGGTTATATAAAGATGAAAAATTGAAAAACAGTGAAAATCATGGCTGATAGGTGGATAAGCATCTTATATGGACTTGAAATCATCTCCAAGTCACGATTTAGTCTTGGGATGCATGCAACCACTCAAAACTATAAATCAGGGACATAAAGCTGGTTGTAGCTTTTAATTTTTTTTTGACAATTTTTATAAAATCAGTTTTAAAATATGTCAATGCATCATTTGTCATGAGTTTTCCGCAAATTTCGTTCACAAGTTACGCAATTTGTTGTATGGGGCACAAAACCCATGTTGTGGAATTTCAAGATTCATTTCCATTTATTCTCAAATGAAGCTGCAAAACTGCCTATGCAAACAATCACCTATAGGAAATTCTGGAAATTGTATAAAAATCGGCTTCAAAGATGTACTTGTAAATTCTTCATTATGCATTTTCTGGAGATTTCGCTCGTGGAATACTCAATTTTCTGCATGGGCCACAAAAACTGTGTCGCTGAATTTTTTTATTTAGCCCCATCTGCTTGCAATATTTGTGCAAAAAGTGCCTTTGGGAAAAGAAACTGGCTATAACAACCTTTCTGTAGCTAAAAAAAATCGCTTGAATTTGAAAAACGCACAAAACAAATTGATTTTCAAGAGTATGGTGGATCAAAGAATATGTTTACGATCTACTACTATGATGTTTGAATGGAAAGGAAATATCCACCCCTCCCCCACACCCAAAATTTTTCATGTCCTCATGCATGTGAAGTAGGGGAAGGAGTCCAAGATGACCAAACTTTCCATATTATCCTTTTCTCTTTGTCGTACATGCAAGGATGATTTTTTGTGTTGAATCTCTCCAATGGTGTCATTGATGAAAACAACCTTGTGGGGATCAAACCCTTTTTTACCAAGAGTGTTTCCATTCTCTGATGCACCAGCCTCAATATACTTCTTTGCATTGTATCAAACTTTGACCAATGATTTCATTAGCATACATCCATCTCATGCCTGCTAGGAGAAAAACCCATGTGCCCAATTTGTTGTTGGAGGTGCACAACCATCTCAACTAATGATTGGTGCCAGAATATGATAACAAAATTTTTATAGGAGTACTAGAACAGAGCTATGGTACCACAATTTGAATTGACAAGTTCATAACTCCAAAAATTATTTCAACCTATTAAAAACATGATAATAAGAAAAATCGGTAACATTTACCCCTTTGTGCTTATAGGGAAGGATTTAGATGGAAAATATGGAAATATAGGAAATATAGGTTTTTAACGGGTATTGGAAAAATGGTAAAAATGATGGACTAACATATCCAAATGTAGGAAAAATGAGATCCCAACACTCCCCAGAGCGATGCAAATGTAGGCGATTTATGAAATGGTTTTGATTTAATAGGCATATATGATTCTTAACATATTATAACTTTATCATGGTCTTGATAGGGTAAGAGGAACCATATATAGTGATGATGGAATGTATGATGATTTTGGGGATAAGTTACTTTTAGGAAAAAGGAAGGATAACTGTGTGTAGGATAAGTGAACACGCAAAAGAGAAGCTACAAACTTCTACTCATTCCTTTGCTTCTAATAAATCAAAAAAATCGTAGGAAAAATTTACCTCAAAATCTTACCAATTACCAATACCAATTGTTGAATGTTATCAAGTAAAACAAAACTAAATTGGTACATGAAACTTTAGTACATGAACTGTTGTTTTTAACTATGTAATTAAAATTAGGTCTTCATTCTAATGCACATATGAATTATATCGGTGTGACTATACTATATCTGGCATTGATTTCTAGTAGTTGGAGTTTAAATCTCTCTTCTCTGTGCAAATAAGTTTATGAATTCTTAGGATCACCCTTCTCTTTATCCTTAACAAGGATTTCCATGTTGCTAGCAACACCTTCATTCCAACTTGTAACAACTATGTGAAAAGCATAATCATTGCAATATTTCTCTGCCTTTTGTGCAAAAACCCTCAGCAAGGATGCCATTGGACATAATCATAAATTCAATGTGCATTGTTGTTCCTCTTGCTTATGTTGATCCCTGGAATGACATATTTTTCACTGACATCAAGGATACAAACTTAAACTATAGCTAAATGTTTTGGTTATCATCACATCCATTGAAGGAGATGGATTCCCCACCATTTATCCCTGATGAAGCAAGCTCTTCTGAAGAAAATACAGAAGACATTCTTGGATGGAGTGTAGGAAAATTATACCAAGGAGGACTTACAAAAAATTCATCCATATGAAGAAGTGAGATAATGATATTCATAATCCAAAGATTTTGAGGAGGACTCCCAATTACCTCCAAATTCTCTTGCATATATTTCAAGAACCATGATGCTACTTGTTTATTTTTTAAAATTCTCTCCATAGATCCAAGCGCAAGGACAATAACTTGTATTCCATAGTGCATGTGAATTAAATCAACATCTTGCATCGTATGCCATGTTGCAATTGTAGATTGAATAGACTGCATATTCACAAGTTATAAAGAATCTTGAAACTTTATGTCTAGAACAACATCAAATAATATTGTTAGAGTAGTTTGTACAGTAAGGCATGCAAGGAAAAAATTGAAACAAAGGGATCTAATGGGCCTCCATCAACGTTTCCACTGAGTATCTTCCCCTTTTTGAGAAACCTCCATGATATCATGATTGTAAGAATGAAATTGGGATATGATTCTTGATTGTTGGAGTGTTGACCAAATATAATGCAATCAAGATCCATTTCTCACAGATCTAACAAAAAAAACACAAAATAGATTACAGATTTCAAAACTCGTCCTCAACTAAATTTGTGGGAGATATCAGTTTGGAAAATTGATCCTATCCCCTAGATATTGCACGATTTGAGGAAATAATCTATATGGAAACCAATTTGGCTCGTCCTCCGCAAAAACAATGTGGCGGATTTTCAAATTTCATCTTCAATTGCATACAATTGACCCTAAGAAATTGTCTGTCAGTTTGGAAGTGAAATCCTGGGAAATAACAATTTGTAAAATCCACCATATTGCCTAGATCCCTCAAAATTTTGGTGAACCACTCTCCAAAAACCCAAATGGGTGCTTCCTCCACAAAACCCATGTGGACGATTTGCAAGATTCTCCTTCATTTGTGTGCAATTTCTCCCACAAAACTATCTCTCCAAAATAAAAATGCTTTCTTTCAACTGTTGATCAATTTTCCAACTGTGATAGTGCCTTTGTTGCTGCAATGAAAATGTTACATCTCATCATCTATAATGAAAATTTTGTAGCAAGGTGATCATTCCTCTGCCTTTGTAATGAAAATTATGCAACAATGTGATCATGCCTATGCCTCTGTAATGAAGGAGATCTGAATAGAAAAAACTAAATGATAGCTTGGATGAGTCAATGGTTAATCTTGTAGAGGAAAGGGTTTTTATTCTAGAGCAGTTGAAGAGCTTGGAAGAGAGGCTTCACACATTAGCATATGATGAATAATGCTTATTGTTATTGGTTTCTTGTAGGAATAGAGATGGTGACACCCAACTTCAGGACATTCTTATTTCTAGGATTAAGCTGTTGAGCTAAACATTACATGCAACATTTATTTAAAATGTTATTAACTACCCTACCCTACTTGAGAAAAAGGATAGTCTCTTCTCAAGTATAGGAGTACTTCTAGTGAAACAATGTGCACAACAAGATTAAGAATATACTCATATCGAAGTCTGTAAAATGTACCTTTATGGTTGTCTGGATATGAGAGGTCAACTAATCTAATTGTTTTGATGTCAAGAAGTGTCGAAGGAGGAAGTGGTGCTCTAGCCTGATGATTGTCTGAATCCATTCTTCAATGTAGCTTGTACTCATTTGGTTCTCTTCTTCATCAACACTATTGGCTTGCATTTCATCATTTATCATAACCTGTAAATATTTGAAGATTTGGTGCTTGCAAAAAGGATCTAGGTACAATCTCACAAGAGACTCTTCAATATCAGGTTCAAATGCATACTCTCCATTGATTGCTATTCATGGATATTTGATCTCCTCTATAGATTTATAAGGAGAATCAGGGAAAGACTCTAGATATTCTTGTTTCTTATGGGACTTTTGATCTTCTATTTCCTGGAATGTGGGTGTGTTCCTAATGGCTGTCAATATTTTCTCCTCCTGATATGCATACATGTTTCCTGCTGCTATGAGGACTTGAGATATTTCTTGGAGTATCATCTTCCTTTAATCAACAACTCTTGAGCATCTTTGAAAATTCTCTGCTGGTTGATAATCCTGTCTTGCACATGGATTAGTGCAAAGGGGTATTTTTGAACAAGAAAAATTACAACTTCTACAGAAAGCAAATTTGAAATCAAAGCATATATTCAGACAACTCATACTACTAAGACTATGTTGCCGCCAAGTTGACTATTGACATAAGTATCCTTATTTTCCATGTATCAAAATGAAAGGACTGAAAATCAAATTACCAATGCCTATTTTCTTTAGCATCTCCCCAACAACGATGCCAAGATGTCAGTTGTATCTATTGATCGAACTCTACTACATTAAATTCATCAATCCGGTAACCATAGACTTGTGATATGCCGAGAAAATATATGCAAGAGTAGGAAACTAACTCTAATATAAGAAAGATGAATAAAAAATTCTTTGCTTGACAAGACACTTCCAAGAATCAGAGTCAAGAATACAAGTGATCTGTTACAATGATAAGTTAGCTACTTCATGGCTCGACTAATTCTTGTAGCTTGATCAAACCCGAAATAAAAATTACTCAAATGAATGAATTGATGCACACCATACTTGGTCGATCACACTTGCAGAAATGTAATTACATAAACAAAAGGATACATAATTCAATTGAGGTCAATGGACTTATTCTTCAACTATTAACCACATTCATTTGGTTGAAAAGAAAGAGCATCAATTGATTTTGAGATTACTAAAGAAACTCAGTCTTCAATGCCTAACTCCGTAGGGAAACCATGATTGCATAAATGAAAGAGAATAAATAAATTAACAAAAAATAAAATGAACAAATACTAAAATGACATGAAAAGGAAACTATTTGGGCAGCGTATGCCAGAGAGAGGGGGCCCTGCCTCTCTTTTCATATATTGCCAAGAACGACTATAGTAGAGAGCTCTTGATGTTGAACAACAAGATCTTTATTCCAACATCAAAATTATTACAATGATCCTTCTCTTCAATATGAAACTCTATGATCTAGCCTTCAACTCTTTAACTCCTTCACTGCTGAACTATTGAACTGAATGATATCATCTCATATTTATACATATAGGAAGAGGAGTTACAACAAGATGAGATCAGATCCTAAACAAGTGGAAATCATAACCAACAAATCCTAGATCCTAAACATGTGGATCTCCTCCACCAAATATTGTATTTGATCTAGTGATAATTTGAATAGGATAATACAACACATTTCATTAGATCCATGTGTCAAAATTCGTGGGTATGAGCCACAACTTGGTAAAACCGCTTAGCTACAGAATTGTAGGCTAGTTAGACTAGTTTTGGAAATCTCAACCATACACCCCTTGTTTTGTATTTTTTGTAGAGTTTCCAACTGAGTCACCTAATGACCCTATTCTACACAAAACCCATATTTTATATTTTCAATATTCCTCTTCATTTGTTCATAAATGACATGGAAATTTTGACTATCAAAATTGTCAATGAGCTGCAAAATTGCCAACAACTGCAGAATCTCATAAGTAAGTTAGGAAATCACAATATCTACCCTAAGTAATCATCAAAACATGGTAAATAAACCACTTTAGTGTAAGCATGCCATATGAATCTCATACAGGGTATAAATGGTCAAATGGTCAAATGTGAGTGATAAAAGGAATGATAATGAAAGGGTAAAGTAAATGAAATATGACTAAATGGCATCATAAAATATGTCATTTCTAAGGTCCAACATTGCCTAAGTTAGAAAAAGAGATGTTATGACTCTGTTGTAACTATCATTTTCATTTATGCTTCCTCTACTTATTATCAACTTCTTCAGGCCCAAAAAATGGATCTACATCCCTTCATATGCATATCTTTCTACTCTTGCTTGCATAGTCTCACCAACAACAATGCAGATTTTTGATTTAACTCGAGCCCACTCTATGAAAATTTCTTATATTATGATTTAAGTTGGAGTTAATAGTTGATTTTCCTCTATTTAGTAGTTGAAATACATAACTTTCTTTATTGAATTGAATTGCATCTGATATAACTTTCTTTATTTAGGTTGAAACTAGAAGATACTTTAACATCATTTTCAAAAATTTGACCATGGGTTATCCAATGTCTCACCTAAAATAGATTTTGGAGAGTTTTAAATTGTTGAAAGCATCACATTGGCATAATAATGCTCAAGGATGTCAATTCCTCTACCAATTGTTCATTTTCTACCCTTATGGTATTAGCACAAGTGAAAATTTCAAGTGCAT
>JASDQU010337744.1:0-12476 GCA_032191745.1 Picea mariana | reverse complement strand
ATATCTGTCCAAGAAGGTGATCTACAGGAGAAGGTGACCACGCAAGCCATAGCTGGACTTCTGACCAAAAACTCTCCTCAAGGGTGCAAATTTGAACAGGAATGCACCATTAGTTTGGGTGACCAAGCAAATGGGGATCCAAACCGAGGTGACCTGAGAGTGGCCAAGAGGTTTTGGCGATCTCATAGTGACCTCTGGAGATTAGTGGGAGAAGCCCAATGCAACCATGGAAGAGGGCACACTCACTTCATTCCCACGAAGAAGAAATCGGCAAGAGCCAAACCCCAGTTGGTGCGCCCTCCCTTCTGCCTCAGAAAACTCGAAGGAAATGATTTGATCCCCGAGAGAGTGGATAGATAATGAGATAAGTTTTCTCTCAGAGGTGGAATTATGGAAAAAGGAGTCACCAGGAGGCAACCATGAATGAAGGCGCACTGGTTATTCTTCAGAAAACCCTAAAAATTAAATTGTTTTGAATGTAAAATGAAAACTCAGAAAAGAAAACAACCAAGACACGTAGCTTCAGAAGAAAAGGTAAGAATGCTTTATTTTAGTCCCAGTTCACCTTATGTACCAGGGGAACCATTTATTTTACATATATTTAATTCATCATCAAAAGGTGAAGAAGTGTTGCGCCTAGGTGATTAACTTTTGCGCCCTAAGTGGGTGTTCCCCTAGGTGGCCTCCTTGGCCCAATTCCTCCCTATTTAGATCTGGAAGCATCCCAACTTCCATGAGAATATGCAAAAACTTGTTGTGCAATACATTAGTTGTGATCCACTTTGCCTGAGCTGGAGTTTGACCTTGGCGGGCTACCAGATATGAAGTGTAAGTCTGGTGTCCTGTAAAGCGATTTCGAGTGTCTAGTATAGTGTCTTTGGCCAATGGGAGTTGTAAATCGGGAATGTTGTCCACTGGATGAGTGATGGTGACTGGTTCTTCTAAGAGGGAAGGATCAAACAATTTTAAGTGATTTACATTAATGACATTGTGGATTCCCATTTGTGGTGGAAGATCCAACCTATATGCATTTTCTCCAATCTTGTCGGGTATTGTATACGGACCATATATGATTAGCAGAAGCTTGTGATGGTGGCCTTTGAAGCGCTTCTTATCCAAGTGTAACCAGACTTGACCCCCTGGTTGAAAGGCCATGAAGGTTCTTTGTTTGTCATGGCATTACTTGGCATGATCTTGGGTTGTTTTGAGTGCTGATGTGACTGCACTGTGGCGTTGTGCAATTTGTTGGAGAAATCGTTGAGCTGACAGTTGTTCTTGTTGTTGATGGAAGGTACCTTGAGGAGCCCAAGTGAGTGGGAGATCAGTTGGAGATGCTGGTTGGAAGACCAAGTAGACTTCAAAAGGTGAAAAGCCTATAGAAGAATGTGTTGCCTTGTTGTAGCTATGTTGGAGAATGTGTAAGTAATTGTCACATTGTTTGATGTGCCCAAAGTGAGTTTGGAGGGCATGCACTAAGACTCTATTGACAAGCTCTGTTTGGCCATCCGTTTGAGGATGGAATGCAATAGAAAACTTGAGGTGCACCCCAATAGCGCCCAGATGGTCTTCCAAAATGTATTGAGGAAGCGATAATCTCTGTCTGAGATGATACTGCTTGGGAGGCCAAAATGGGGCCAGACATGGCGAAAATAGAGTTCTGCTATTTGTGTTGCGGTAGTAGTCTTTTTGCATGGGATAAAAAGTGCCATTTTGTTGAAGCGGCATACCACTACCCAGATTGCATCATGTTTCTTTTGGGTTGTTGGAAGTCCACTTAGGAAGTCCTTTGAGATTGAATCCCAAGGCTGAGAAGGAAGCGACAGTGGTTGATACAACGCATGCTTCCGATTGGATGGCTTGGATTGTGAGCATAAGGCACAAGCTCTGATAATTTTTTCAACTTGAGGCTGCATGGAAGGCCAATGAAAATGGCATTGTAGATGTTGGGTGGTCTTTGTGGTCCCATAGTGGCCCCCATAGGCTGAAGCATGCACTTCCCTGATGAGCAAGAGGCGGTCTTCTGAGTGTGGAATGCATAACAAATTCAACTTATATAGCCACCCATACCAAATAGTGTAGTCTAGGAAGGGGGTTTGATTTATCACTGTGGGGCTTTGGAAAGCTTCCCAAATCTCTCGAAAGTCAGTGTCAGTAGCATATTGATCTTTCCATGTGTCATAAGTAGCACAACGTACTTCAAGAATGGAAAGAACTAGAGTGGGAGGTCGACTTAGCAAATCATCCATTTTATTAGAAGTGCCTTTCTTGTATCTAAGACTAAGTGAAATTGTTGAATGTAGGAGGCCCATTTAAGGTGCCTTTGTTCCTGAATCTTCGATTGAGAGTTGATGAAAATCAAAGGGTGGTGGTCGGTATGCAGAATGGTTTCTTTACCCAACAAATAATGCCTCCATTATTTGAGTGCTTGCACCAGACTATAAAATTCCTTGTCATAGGTACTATAATTTTTCTTTGCCTCAGATAGGGTTTCAGAGTGGTAAGAAATGGGGTGTCATCCTTGTTTAAGTACGACACCAATAGCATATTGTGAGGCATCAGACTTAATCTTAAAGGGTTGGGAGAGGTCTGGCAGATGTAAAACAGGGGATGAGAAGAGGGCATCTTTGAGTTGAGAAAAGTGAGTAGTTTCTTATTTGGTCCAGATGAATGTAGAAGAAGTATTTGAGAGTTGATGCAAAGGTCAAGCAAGATTTGAAAAAGAGGGAATGAACTTATGATAGAAATTGATGCCACCCAAAAAGATTTTCAACTCCTTAGCTGAAGAAGGTAGAGGCCATTGTTTCAATGCTTGGATGTGGGCTCGATCAGGTTGAATACCCTCTGAGATGACCACAAAGCTGAGATAAGGGACTGAAGTCTGATCAAAATATGATTTCTTCACTTTGACTCGTAACTTGTGCTCTTGGAGAATTTGGAGAACTTGTCGGACATGTTGCATGTGAGTGTCCCATGTCCGACTGAAGATGAGAGTATCATCTAAGTAGATGACCACAAATCGACCCAAATGTGCTCTGAAGATATCATTGATGAGCCTCACGAAAGTGGTTGGGGTATTGGTGAGACCGAAAGGCATGATTTTCCACTCAAAAAGACCAAATTTGGTCTTGAACGTTGTTTTCCAAACATCATCTGGGTTCATTCGAACTTGATGGTAGCCAGCTGTCAAATCCAATTTAGTAAACCACTTATCTCCTTGGAGGGTGTCAAGTAGTTCCTCAATCTAGGGAAGGGGGTAAGGTTTTTTTATTATGGCTTTGTTCAAGGCTTGGTAATCAGTGACAAGGCACATTTCAGAGGTATCTTGTTTAGGGATGACAAAGGCGGCAGAAGCACAGGGAGAAGATGAAGGTTGGATGTGGCCAGAATTGATGAGGTCAGTCAGTTGTCTTTCCATTTCCTCTGTTTTTGTTGGGGCCAACTGGTAAGTAGGGACGTTAGGTAAGGCAGATCTGGGGATGAGATGAATGGAATGGTCAATGTGGCAGGAGGGGGGAATTCCTTCCAAAGGTTGAAATACCTCTACGAACTTGTGGAGGAGGGGAGTCATAGTTTTAGGAACAATGTGTGTTGTATTGTTTGGTGTTATTGGGTGCACCAAACAAAGAAAGACACATTGATTTAAGTGTACATGTGGTATTTATTCTTTGGTAGAAGGGGTTTTGGGTTTTTCTGCAGTTAAGATATAAGTGTGGCCTTCTTTGTTAATTTTGTACTAGTGGGATTTGGCTAGATAGATAGCATTTATTTGGGTTTAGTATGGGATACTGAGTAGTAAATCTGCACAATCCAAGGGGGAGACATCACAGAGAACAATATATTTGAATTGGCCTATGGAGAAAGTGACCAGATAACGCTTGGAAACTAGGAGGCGAGGGCCATCCTTTTGGACCCATCCAAGTTGATAGGGTTGCAGATGTGAAGTGGTGACAAGATTAAGGCGGTTGAAAAGATCTTGAGGCACCAAATGTTTATGGATTCCATTGCCCATAATTAGTAAACCCAAGGCGTTTTTGATTTGGCAGTTATGGGTGAAGAGGGTTTGGGTGGATGCATTCAAATCTTCCTGGGTCATTAGAATCAAAGAGAGATCTACTTTTGTGGGATTTTGCAGAGGAACTTCTTCGGTATATTCTACTTGGGAAGGCGCAATGAGCTCAGTGAGTAGATTTTTGTTGGTTTTTATATTTTGGAGGATTCGACAATCCGATAAATTCTGTGAAGTAGTTTTGTGGAATGAGCACCAGGGTGTCCTTGTAGTTGTATTGGGTGTGGGGTTTTGAGTCCGAGGAGGTGGAAAGTGGACTGAGGGATGGGAGATGGATTATTGAGAGGAGGGGGGGTTGGTGTAAGGGTGGGACTAAGGAATAGGACCTCTAGGAGGGACTTTCCTTTCTATATCCAAAGATCTCTGAGACATTTTATCTAAAGTTGGATTTTCAAACAACTATACTTCTCGTAGAATTGAATTAATAAACCAGCCACAAATTTTAATATGAGTACCACTTCCGGATCTGGAACATGAAGTAAGAGGCACATCTTGCAGAAGAAGTCTATGTAGCCTTGCACTCCTTGTGAAGGGAGTTGTCGAAGTTGGTGCCATTTGATCCATAAGGATTGCACATACCGAGGAGCGTAGAAGCGATTTCTCAAAGCTTCAAAATTTCAAGCCCAGGTTTTGATGGGTTGTGAAGTAGAGGATTCTGGAGCATCCCCAATCTCTATCACAAATGTGGTCTTATTTTTCTCTGTATCCCACCAAGTTTGTGCCAGTCCTTCTAATTGCAAGGCGACAATTTGGAGTTTTCTTTCCTCAGTAAGGCCTTTACATGTATTGAAATAGGTGGATAGGATACGGATCCAAGAATCCACCATTTCACCATTCGTTTTCCCAGCAAACTTGGGTAGTTGGATTCGAGTGTCCAACCATAATGGATCTGGATAATGGATCTGGATTGTTTTGTTGTTGCATTCTGAGCAGCTCATTGAGAATGGAGGCAAGATCTTGGACGGAATTTGATGTGTTGGAATCTGATTCGATTGCCAAATGATCTTCGCGTGGAGGCATTGTGAGGCCAGCTGAAGATAAAAGGCACCCCTAGGTTACAATGCTGAACAAAGGACTCTGTTTTGAGAACAAAGGACTCAAAACCCTGAGGCAACGGAGCTTGAACTGGTCTAGAGGGAGAGATCTGTATTGTTTTAAATCTGTGGAGATCCTCTCTGTGGAAATGGAGATGTGGGCTCCCTTGGGGTGTATGAGATCTGTGGAGCTTCTTGCATAAAATGGAAACCCTGGAATGGGCAAACTCTCGATTATTTCATGAAAACCCCCAAAACATTTTGGCTCAATCTTCAAGATTGGAAGCTTTTCCATGGATATTGAGGATCTGATACCAATTGATCTACCCAATAAGGTGATCTAGAGGAGAAGGTGACCACACAATCCATAGCTCAGCTTTTGACCAAAAAATCTGCTCTGGGGTGAAAATCTGAACAGGGGTGCACCATTAGTTTGGGTGACCAGAAAAATGGGGATCCAAACTGGGGTGACCCGAGAGTCGCCAAGAGGTTTTGGCAATCTCAGTGATCTGCCCAAGGAGGTGATCTATAGGAGAAGGTGACCATGCAAGCCATATCTCTACTTTTGACCAAAAACTCTCCTCAAGAGCGCAAATCTGAACAGGGGTGCACCATTAGTTTCGGTGACCAAGCAAATGGGGATTCAAACCGGGGTGATCCGAGAGTGGCCAAGTGGTTTTGGCGATCTCAGAGTGACCTCCGGGGATTAGTGGAAGAATTCCAATGCAGCCATGGAAGAGGCTGAACTCACTTCATTCCCACAAAGAAGCAACCAACAAGGGCGCAAAATCCTAGTTGGGGCGTCCTCCCTTCTACCCTAGAAAACTCGAAGGAAGTGATTTTCTCCCTGAGAGAGTGGATAACTAATGATATAAGCTTGCTCTCAAAGATGGAAGCATGGAAAACAGAGTCACTAGGAGGCAACCATGAAGGAATGCACACTAGTTATTCTTCAGATAACCCTAAAAATGAAATTGTCATGAATGTAAAATGCAAACTCAAAAAAAAGAACAACCAAGACGCTTCAGAAGAAAAGGTAAGAATGCTTTATTTTAGTTCCATTTCACCTTATATACCAAGGGAACCATTTATTTTACATATATTTAATTCATCATCAAAAGGTGAAGAAGTGTTGCACCTAGGTGATTGACTTGTGCGTCCTAGGTGGGCATTCCCCTAAGTGGCCTCCTTGGCCCAATTCCTCCTTGTTTAGATTTGGAAGCGTCCAGAGTTCCATGAGAAGATTTGGAAACTTGTTGTGCAATACATCAGTTGTGATCCACTTTGCCTGAGCTGGATTTTGGCCTTGGCGGGCTACCAGATAGGAAGTGTAAGTCTGGTGTCTTGTAGAGCGACTTCGAGTGTCCAATATAGTGTCTTTGGCCAATGGGAGTTGGAAATCAAGAATGTTGTCCATTGGATGAGTGATGGTAACTGGTTCTTCCAAGAGGGAAGGCTCAAAAAACTTTAAGTGATTTACACTAATGACATTGTGGATTCCCAGTTGTGGTGGCAGATCCAACCTATATGCATTTTCTCCAATCTTGCTAAGTATTGTATATGGACCATATCTCATTGGCATAAGTTGTTATGGTGGCCTTTGAAGTTCTTCTTATTCAAGTGTAACCAGACTTGATCCCCTGGTTGAAAGGCCATGAAGGTTCTTTGTTTGTCATGGCGCTTCTTTGCATGAGCTTGGGCTGCTTTGAGTGCTGATGTGACTGCATTGTGGCGTTGTGCAATTTGTTGGAGAAATCATTGAGATGACAGTTGTTCCTGCTGTTGATGGAAGGTACCTTGAGGAGCCCAAGTGAGTGGAATCTTGGTTGGAGATGATGGTTGCAAGCCCAATCAAACTTCAAAAGGTGAAAAGCCTGTAGAAGAATGTGTTGCCTTGTTGTAGCTATGCTAGAGAATGTGTAATTAATTGTCTCATTGTTTGTTGCGCCCAAAGTGAGTTCGGAGAGCATGCACTAAGACTTTGTTGACAACTTCTATTTGGCCATCTGTTTGAGGATGGAATGCAGTAGAAAACTTGAGGTGGCACCCCAATAGCGCCCATATGGTCTTCCAAAATGTACTGAGGAAGCGATAATTTATGTCTAAGATAATACTTCTTGGGAGGCCAAAATGGGGCCAAACATGACAAAAATAGAGTTTCACTGTTTGCGTTGCTGTAGTAGTCTTTGTGCATGGGATAAAAATTTCCATTTTGCTGAAGCGGCATACCACTACCCAGATTGCATCATGTTTCTTTTGGGTTGTTGGAATTCCACTTAGGAAGTCCATTGAGATTGACTCCAAAGGCCGAGAAGGAATCGGCAGTGGTTGATACAACCCATGCTTCTGGTTGGATGGCTTGGATTGTGAGCATAAGGCACAAGCTATGATAAATTTTTCAACTTGAGGCTGCATGGAAGGCCAATGAAAATGGTGTTGCAGATGTTGGGTGGTCTTTGTGGTCCCAAAGTGGCCCCCATAGGATGAAGCATGTGCTTCCCTAATGAGCAAGAGGCGGTCTTTTGAGTGTGGAATGCATAGCAAATTCAACTTATATAGCCACCCATCCTGAATAGTGTAGTCTAGGAAGGGGGTCTAATTGATCACTGTGGGGATTTGCAAAGCTTCCCAAATATTTATAAAGTTGGTGTTAGTAGCATATTGATCTTTCCATGTGTCATAAGTAGCACAACGTACTTCTAGAATGGAAAGAACTGGAGTGGGAGGTCGAATTAGCAAATCATCCATTTTATTAGAAGTGCCTTTCTTGTATCTGATTACTAAGTGAAATTTTTTAATGTAGGAGGCCCATTTAGGTGCCTTTGTTCCTGAATCTTTGATTGAGAGTTGATGAAAATCAAAGTGTGGTGGTCAGTATGCATAATGGTTTCTTTATCCAACAAATAATGCCTCCATTATTTGAGTGTTTGCACCAGACTATAAAATTCCTTGTCATAGGTACTATAATTTTTCTTTGCCTTGGACAGGGTTTCAGAGTGGTAAGAAATGGGGTGTCCTTCCTGTTTAAGTATGGCACCAATAGCATATTGTGAGGCGTCATACTCAATCTCAAAGGGTTGGGAGAGGTCTGGTAGATGTAAAACAACGAATGAGCAGAGCGCGTCTTTGAGATGAGCAAAGTGGTAGTTTCTTATTTGGTCTAGATGAATGTAGAAGAAGTATTTGAGAGATGATGAAAAGGTTGAACAAGATTTTAAAAAGAGGGAATGAACTTACGATAGAAATTGATGCCACCCAAAAAGATTTTCAACTCCTTAGATTAAGAAGGTAGAGGCCATTGTTTCAATGCCTGGATGTGAGTTGGATCTGGTTTAATACCCTCTGAGCTGACCACAAAGCTGAGATAGGGGACTGAAGTCTGACCAAAATAGGATTTCTTCTCTTTGACTTGGAACTTGTGTTCTTGGAGAATTTGGATAACTTGTCAAACATGTTGCATGTGAGTGTCCCATGTCCAGCTGAATATGAGAATGTCATCTAAGTCGATGACCACAAATCCACCCAAATGTGCTATTAATATTTCATTGATGAGCCTCATGAGAAAGCCACCAAAAGGCATGACTTTCCACTCAAAAAGACCAAATTTGGTCTTGAACGTTGTTTTCCAAACATCATTTGGGTTCATTTGAACTTGATGGTAGCCGGCTGTCAAATCCAATTTAGTAAACCACTTATCTCCTTGGAGGGTGTCAAGTAGTTCCTCAATCCAGGGAAGGGGGTAACGATTTTTTATTATGGCTTTGTTCAAGGCTCGGTAATCCGTGACAAGGAACATTTTTGAGGTATCTCATTTGGGGATGACAAAGGTGGCATAAGCACAGGGAGAAGATGAAGGTTGGATGTGGCCAGAGTTGATGAGGTTGGTCAGTTGTCTTTCCATTTCCTCTGTTTCTGTTGGGGCCAACTGATAAGTAGGGGTGTTAGGTAAGACGAGGGCCATCCTTTTGGACCCATCCAAGTTGATAGGGTTGTAGATGTGGAGTGGTGAAAAGATTAAGGCGGTTTACAAGGGATCGAGACACCAAATTTTCATGGCTTCCATTGTCCATAATCAGTAAAGCCAAGGCATTTTTGATTTGGTAGTTATGGGTGAAGAGGGGTTGGGTGGATGCGTTCGAATCTTCCTGGGTCATTAGAATCAATGAGGGATCTACTTTTGTGGGATTTTCCATAGGAACTTCTTCGATATATTCTACTTGGGAAGGCGCAATGAGCTCAATGAGTAGAGTTTTGTTTGTTTTTAGATTTTGGAGGATTCGACAATCTGATGAATTGTGTGAAGTAGTTTTGTGGAATGAGCACCAAGGTGTCCTTGTAGTTGTATTGGGTGTGGGGTTTTGAGTCTGAGGAGGTGGAAAGAGGGCTGAGGGATGGGAGCTGGATGGTTGAGAAGCAGGGGGGTTGGTGTAAGGGAGGGACTGAGGAATACGACCTCTAGGAGTGACTTTCATTTCTATAGTCAAATATCTCTGAAATGTTTTTATCTAAAGTTGGATTTTCAAACAGATCTACTTCTCGAATGAATTGAATTAATAAACCAACCACAAATTGTAATATGAGTACCTCTTCTAGATCTGGAACATGAAGTAAGAGGCACATCTTGCAGAAGAAGTCTATGTATCCTTGCACTCCTTATGAAGGGAGTTGTCGAATTTGGTGCCATTTGATCCATAAGGATTGCACATACCCAGGTGGGTAGAAGCGATTTCTCAAAGCTTCGAAAAGTTGATCCTAGGTTTTGATGGGTTGCGAAGTAGAGGATTCTGGAGCATCCCCAATCTCTATCACAAATGTGGTCTTCTCTTTCTCTGTATCCCACCAAGTTTGTGCCAGTCCTTATAATTGCAAGGTGAAAATTTGGAGTTTTCTTTCCTTGGTAAGGCCTGTACATGTATTGAAATAGGTGGATAGGCTATGGATCCAAGAATCCACCATTTCACCATTTGTTTGCCCAACAAACTTGGGTAGCTGGATTCGAGTGTCCAACCAGAATGGATCTAGATTGTTTTTTTGTTGCATTCTGAGCAGCACATTGAGGACGGAGGCAAGATCTTGGACGCGATTTGATGTGTTGGAATCTGAGTTGACTACCAAAGGATATTTGCGTGGAGGCATTGTGAGGCCAACTGAAGAGAAAAGGCACCCCTGGGTTGCAATGATGAACAAAGGACTCCGTTTTGAGAACAAAGGACTCCAAACCCTGAGGCAACATAGCTTGAACTGGTCTAGAGGGAGAGATCTATGTTGTTTTAGATCTATGGAGCTCCTCTCTGTGGCAATGGAGATGTGGGCGCCCTTGGGGCTTATGAGATCTGTGGATCTTCTTGCATAAAATGGAAACCATGGAATGGGCAAACTCTGGATTATTTCATGAACCCCCCCCCAAAAAAAACAAATTGGCTCAATCTTCAAGATCGGAAGATTTTCCATGGATCTTGAGGCTCTGATACCAATTGATATGCCCAAGGAGGCGATCTACAGGATAAGGTGACCATGCAATCCATAGCTCGGCTTCTGACCAAAAAATATCCTTAGGGGCACAAATCTGAATAGGGGCGCACCATTAGTTTGGGTGACCAAGTAAATGGGGATTCAGACCGGGGTGATCCGAGAGTGGCCAAGAGGTTTTGACGATATCAAAGTGACATCCGGGAATTAGTGGAATAAGTCTAGGGAATCCATGGAAGAGGGTGCACTCACTTCAGTCCCACAAAGAAGCAACCAACAAGGGTGCAAAACCCCAATTGGTGCGCCCTCCCTTCTGCCTCAGAAAACTCGAAGGAAATGATTTTCTCCCTGAGAGAGTGGCTAGATAACGAGATAAGATTTCTCTCAAAGGTGGAAGCATGGAAAACATAGTCACTAGGAGGCAGCCATGAAGGAAGATGCATTGGTTATTCTTCAGAAACCCTAAAAAGGAAGTTGTCATGAATGTAAAATGCAAACTTAGAAAAAAGAATAACCAAGACACATAGCTTCAGAAGAAAATGTAAGAATGATTTACTTTAGTCCCGGTTCGCCTTATATACCAAGGGAACCATTTATTTTACATATATTTAATTCATCCTCAAAAGGTGAAGAAGTGTTACGCCTAGGTGATTGACTTGTGCACCCTAGGTGGGCGTTCCCCTAGGTGGCCTCCTTGGCCCACTTAGAGTGACCTCCAGGGATTAGTGGGAGAAGCCCAGTGAAGCCATGGAAGAGGGCGCACTCACTTCATTCCCATAAAGAAGAAACCAGCAAGAGCCAAACCCTAGTTGGTGCACCCTCCCTTCTTCCTCAGAAAACTCGAAGGAAATGATTTTCTCCCTGAGAGAGTGGCTAGCTAATGATATAAGATTTCTCTCAGAGGTGGAAGCATGGAAAACAGAGTCACCAAGAGGCAACCATGAATGAAGGTGCACTGGTTATTCTTCAGAAAACCCTAAAAATGAAATTGTTGTGAATGTAAAATGCAAACTCAGAAAAGAAAACAACCAAGAGACATAGCTTCAGAAGAAAAGGTAAGAATGCTTTATTTTAGTCCCAGTTCACCTTATATACCAAGGGAACCATTTATTTTACATATATTTAATTCATCAACAAAAGGTGAAGAAGTGTTGTGCCTAGGTGATTGACTTGTACACCCTAGGTGGGCATTCCCCTAGGTGGCCTCCTTGGCCCATATATGGTTGTTTCTAGTTAAGAATAATAAATAATTAAATTATAATTGAGGGAAGTGTGGATTTGTTTATTTATATAAAACAAAATTACATATATGAATGCATTCAAAAGTAAGAATTCTATAAAAATATATATGTATACATGATTCATATGCTAATGAGCTATATGGTAAAAGGATAGTTTCTCTTTGACTTAAAAGACATGAATTGAATCCATAAACTTGTAACAATTTATTTTTAAAAATTATGTCTCTTTATAAAAATATGTGTTTGATGAAAAATCTATTTCATAATAAAATTTGAAAATGTAAAAATAAAACAATATATCAAAATATCATGTTTAAACACATTTTTTCAATTAATTTCATAAATAGTAATAGTAGGAGCACAACCACATAAATGTGGTTGATGAATGCTCATAGGCAATTTAGGTTTGTTGTACATTTTTCATTAACATTTAAAATTGGGCCATGTAATTTAGCATCTATTAAATTTGTTCATACATGATAAAAACTCTAACCCTAATATAATACTAAGGTTTTTAAGTGTAACTAATACTACTACTCTTGGAATAGCTAATGCTACTCCTTCAAAACACTCTTACAACTAATTTCATAAATAGTAACATTATGTGACCCCTAAATAATTACCATCTTCTTTTTCATGAGAAAATTGCACATTAATTAATAAATT
>JASDQU010337742.1:2314-12558 GCA_032191745.1 Picea mariana | reverse complement strand
GGCAAGTACCCGTAATTGACAGAAAGTCACCCAGGAGAACAAACTTCAAATGATGCAAGTGTATCTACTGTCTTCAAAATAGGTGGTAAAAGCACTGTCATTGCACACTGTCACACTTTATAATCTAAACATTGTGAAAGCATATCTTATGTTGGGTCCAAGAGATCTGAAACCATCTTCCTAGCAAATTTTCCTTCAGATGAGTTAACCCTCTCATAAATATCCTTCAATGGCATTCCAACTTCATTAAAACTCAATACCTTCAAAGCTACCAACAATGATGATGCCAGTAGCTGGCATGCCACAGGCCATGGTAAAAACCCATTTCCAAGTTCTAAATGATCCTCCTTAAGGTCTCAATATCTCAAAGAGGTTATTATTCCCAAACTCAAGGGGTGGGCATCATCTTGCAAATCAGAGGATGAAAGGACTTGCAGCTTAGAAGCAACAAAAGATACAACTGATGTCAAACAGTAAGGTAGCAGGGTCACTTCCATGTCATGCCAGGAATGTCTTTCAATGGAAATTGCAGTCGATGTCTCTGATTATGCAAAACAAAATTTTCAACGGAGGTCCTTTTCAATATTGGGAAATACACTATCCAGATAAGTGCTTTCAGTGCACCCATATCACTTTCTGGTTTCTTGAATGGATGTATAACTGTTGAAACAAGAGCTAGAATAAATTTATGTTCTTCTGTGTCCAAAGTAAATTGTTGATCCTCCTTTAAACGATCCTTAAGAAGTGATGGAAAAGTGTTGATGAGGTGATGGAGAAGAACTGAAGAGTATGCAAGCAAATGGTGACAAGAAGAATGAATAGAAAGTGGCTATTCATCATAAGACAGAGGGATAGATGGGCTGACATGGAGGCAAAGTCCTTAGGTGTAGGAGTGGTCAATAAAGGACAAGACAAGGTCACTGACTGTTGGCAATGATGGGAGGATTTCATTCTTTTGTATGAAATGGTTGAAGAGTATGGTACTCGGTTGAGGTTTTTCGATTTGTTGCTGAGAACAGTAAACAACACTTCAACCCAAAGTATAGATCTCAAGTGTGTGAGTATATTAGAGTAGCTCCCTTGGCTCTAGTGGTGATTTACTAAGTGCCTTTCAATAAGTTTTTACACTTTTTGTCATCATTTCCCAGGGAATTTATTGTCAGCGGTGGTGGTTCAGAATCATGCATCTGAAATTTCTCAACATCTCTATAACTCAAATTGCATGCCTAAGAAGTTGTTACTTCTCATTTTAAGTCTACTAAAAGAATGTCAACCTCGCAAGCAATTTTCCAACGATATGAAAGGTACTGTTTTCAGATTTCTGTGGTGAGAGATTTCAAATTCATTTGCCGGAGAATCCACAGTTGGTGTCATTTTGTCATCGACGTTTCGAATCCAGATATGAAAGGTGGCAGAATGAAACATGGGAGAAAACAAGCATTAGTAGAGTTTATCGGAGGAGAGGATTTGCCAAGATACTTTACACTTGTAACGTACCCAACACCCAGCTGATAAACCATTACGTGCGGAAACTCATTTAAATTAAGATTTTCTACTTAATTAATTCGTGTAGTTTACCAACTACAAATCGCACACAAATTTAACTATGTTGGATGATACCACAGTTCTAAATGCATCTAGTAGCATATACTAAACATGAATGCAATTGTTCAAGCCAACAACAAATGCACAACCTTCATATACATCATTTACACAATGGAATAATCATAAATAACACAATACAAACACTTATTTGTTAACAATTATCCAGCGAGCTGCATACGAAAGATGAACCTCCCAGCCATTAGGCACTGTTGATCATTTTCTCTCATCAACAAGCCACCCTTGCGCTAAAAGTTATGGTGGAAAAACAGTGAAGGAATATTCATTAGTACAAGCAACATAGTAGCAATGCTCAACAACCATCCGATCATTTATTGATTAGATCTTCATCGTTGATCTGCCTTAATGGATTCACCGCGGATTTAAGTCATACCTTTTCTTCATTTCGAGCTTTTGCGATCTCCAATTTGTACCCTCTAGTTCCTCCACACTCACTTTGCACTTAGATTCTTTTCCATTATTTTCTCCACGGGTCTGATACATCATGAGTTGTCGGATCCCTCACTCTCTAGCCATCCGATCTGCGACACATGGTTACCTCCTGGCCACACAATCGATTCTCCATGCTTAGTCATTTTCTCAGATCTCACCACGAGGAGTGGGTCTACAACACGTTCTCAGCTCTTATATCTGTGACCCCATACGACCGATCCACTCTTGGTACTTAGTCGATTTTCAATATTTTTTCACAGGTCCTCGGGTTTGCAGGGATACCTCACTTCTTCACATAACCCTGATCCTCTGTCGTGTTCACCACCTCTACGACATCTTGGGACTTAGCCTATTTTCCACTTCTTAATGCAGGTTTGAGTGATCCCATATTTTTTTTACTCTTAGAACTCCATCCACCTGTTCGCCTGACTGATCCTTGGGACTTAGACAATTTCCAAGATCTTACCACGATTTGTGGGACTGATAGTTGGCCTACCACATGACTCCACATCACCTGCCAACTATCATTACATCCAACATATACCTGCCTATGTGGAAGTACATGTCTTTCTTATACCACATCAACTAACACGAGGTCTCCACAGCATGCTGATGTCATCGTACGAAAAAATACCCAAATCTTTTTGATTTTGCTTATTTTCAAAAATTTCCAAAGAGGCTCAATTTCAAAATTATTTCTATGGCTGCCATTAGAGCTTGTAATTAAGCTCATTACAATCAAATTGGGTCTATACATACAAATTCGACCCCCCCTAATCTTCAAATTCGCCTCTTGCACATTGAATTCGTCTTGAATTACTCTACGAAAATTGAGGCTTTTGTCGAATTTCGCCTCAATTTGTCATGGGCACCATGACCGCTCTGTAACTTCAACTTTCGGCCATCAACATGCCCAAATCTGCTTGATTAGAGACTGGGTTTGCTTATATTTAATTTATGGGCTCAATTCTTCTAAATTATTTGCAAAAAAAAATTAATTTCACTACAATAACTTTATCGAACAGTTTGCAGATATCATCTCTCTGACATTCTTTCAAACAATTTTTCTGCATAGTCTTCATTTTCAGTTCTGTGCTCTGTTAATTGGCCCATATAGGCTCAGTGTCGAAACTAGAGCTCTGATACCACTTTGTAACTTTCAAAGCCATCCAAGTTGGGACAGGCCACACAAAACTCTCCCAATTACAGTTCTGATACCACTTTATAACGTACCCAACACCGAGCTAGGAAAACATTACATGCAAAAACTCATTTAAACTAAGATTTTCTACTTAATTAATTCGTGTAGCTTACCAGCTACAAATCACACATAAATTTAACCATGATTGTTGATATCATAGTTCTAAATGCATCTAGTAGCATATATTAAACATGAATGCAACTGTTCAAGCCAACAACAAATGCACAACATTCATATACATCATTTACACAACGAAATAATCATAAATAACACAACATAAACACTTGTTTGTTAACAATTATCCAACTGCCTACATACGAATGATAAACCTCCCAGCCATAGGCACAAATTTGTAACATTTATAGCCATCCAGGTTGGGCTGGCTGGGCCACGCCACAAAAAAATCTCCCAGTTATAGCTTTGATACCACATTGTAGCATCCCCAACGTCCTACTGGGCAAGGCCACTCTAAAAATTCTGAATTCTGATACCCTTAAATTAAATCATATATTCTACATATGAACAAAGTTAAGAGGAATAACAACAACATACAACAACAATAATTCATACACATATTGGATTAACCATATGTACAAATTCACACATATGTACAATTACACTGGGGATTAACCTAGGGTATTACATTCCCCTCCCCCTTATTTATGCATTGTCCTTTGTGCACTATAGATATGTACATTCAAAAATTATTCAAAAATCTCCATGCCTTTACTATTGGAATCTTGTTGTCTTTCTGGTGCTCTTTTTCCAAGCATCTGATTCATCTTTTCATACTTCAGTTGTAAGTCTCTTGCTCTATTCCATAGAGCCGTTTCAGGAAAGAATTATGCTCACTACGGAATTCTTGAGCTATCTCCTCCTTGTTGCACTCACCCTTCTAAGATAAAAAATCCTTTGAATGCTACACAGTCCTTCAACAATCCATCTTGCCAAGGCTTTCACACACAAGGAGAGCACCAACTCATTACCAGATCCTCGTTAAGGACTACAATTTAAGGCTCCAATGTCCCTATAGTAGCCATTCTTCCTAAGCATCCCATCTTCAATAATCATCATCTCATCTGGCTAGTTGGTATTAGTAGGAGCTTCGTTCATATGGATGTCTTCCATATGCAACAACATCATCAACAACACTTGAAGCCATGCAATAATTATTTCTTTCCTGGCACAAAAATTGTCATTAGCAACTTTCATAATCATATATATAACAATAAATTATTTATAGTCTTCAATATGTTATATATATTAACAAGTATACATTCAGTAATGCATATCTATATGCACTAATAATGCATCATTAGCATGTTCATAAATTCATATGCATTCTAGTTCTTGTGCTAAGTATGGTTGTACGACAGACCATATTATATTTGTTTCTATACAATTGTATCAACCTCTTTTCTCATGTACAACCTTCTTTGTTGTTACTCGTTGTCCTCAATTCTCACTGTAATCACTACACATGATTATTTCCACCCTGAGCACTTTTCTAGTCAATTCCACTCTTGACTACTTTTGTTTTTCCAACCACATACTATGTTGATATTAACTTTCAACATTTTTTTTTTCCCTGGATCCTTCTAACCAAGCACATACATGACCCAATTACATTCCTAGCCATGCTCTCTTATTGATTTTATATCTTCAACCTCCATTTAATTTTTGGGCCAAACTGATTCAACCCTTTTCTTGACTGAACACATCAACCCTTGTAGTTGCTTGAACCATTCTTTTCTCCTTTCCTAACCCATTTGGTTTTCAACTTGACTTCCTTAGTCAATTTCCACCATATTGCGATGATACAGAATGTCTTATTTTCCAGTTTCATAGAGATTATTTGGAAGTAGTTGACACTACTTTTATTTTCTATCATACATTCTAGTGATACTTCCAACCTCCTGGATTATCACCAACAACTCTTTTCCATTTGAGATGAGTTCTTTCAGGTACCCTCTCTTCTACATACCAAGTCACATAGAATTATTTTCTTTCTTATGGTTCTTTATTGATTTCCCCTCAGAAAATCATCTCCATGCTTGAATTATTTTGACTTGTTATCCCAATCTACTTTGGGTATGTACTCAACACCTTGGGAGTGCACCCAACATTTTTTCACTGTATCAACTATTTCCTATTTATTGTTGATATAGCTCTTGGAGTGTTGCAAGAGACTCAAAATAAGTTGTCATCCACCTAGTGGTGTCTTTCCCAAAAGTATGCCTATATACGTCCAGAACCAATATGCACATGATGCATTGCTTATGCATTTGTTGTCACTTATTTAGTATGTAGACACCTACATTACTTCACCACTGAAGTTCTATCATCCAACCATGCTTCCATTGCTCTACTCTAACAACAATCATGGAGGTGTTATCTCCAAAATTGTAGGACCAATCCTTGGAGATGTTACATCTTATTTCTATGAATACATTCTGTCTTCCTTTATTAGAATCCTAACATATTAACATTTCAATCCTTTTAGAAAATTATTTCCCACAATGTACTACTTTATATTTACATTGACACCCTTTATGGTGAATGGAATTTCACTATTTCATCCACTCAATGATATGATTTTTCATCTTGATTCTAGTGAGCACTTTGATTAGTAGGAGTGGATTTCTTGTAGTGGATTCCTAAGCCTTCATGGCTGAACATAGACTCATACCTTAACATTCTTCAGTCTTGACCTTTGATCATCTTGTGAGGCATTCTTGTCATAAAACTCTTTCCTTGAGTACCTCTGTTTATCTTTAACCAAATTTCAACCTTCTCACCTATTAGGAAAACCATCTCTCCACACTTCCATGGTCTTAGATTCATGCATACTCATTACTCTTGTTTTATCATGAAACATGGATGACCTCTTTCTTACTCAACATCCCCAATTGGTATGCATATTTGTCATTTTAAAGTCTTTTTCCCATCATAGTTCCATTGAGAGTCTTCTACATTGCACACCAAGTCTGGATGTCTCCAACTAGTAGCTTACTCAAGCATTCATTCCACATTTGAAGAACTGACCCTGCCTTGTTCCTCATACTTGAATAGTAATTATGCAACTGAAAATAATTTCTCATGCCCAACATCCAGGTCTTTGCATCCTCATCCTTCTTTTGTTCAACATCAAATGTAGATGGTTTGATTTTATTCATTTCTCCATGTAGCTCATCCACCCCATACCTCTTCTTATGCTTCTTGGAAGGGAATGGACTTGAAATACTATATGTTCTCTTAGTTGAATGCCTTGGGGAGTGATGGTGATGCATCCCAACACTTTTGATTCTTCTTCTCTCATCATGATACCTATGACTCCTTGATTTGCTTGACTCGGTCTCCTTATCCATCTTCTTCTCTATTCTGTCCAAGTTCTACATTAACTTAATGTTAAAGCCTTCTTACTGCTCCTTGGCTTTCATAAGTTTTTCGTTATCAACTTTATAACTCTGGACATCCTTTTGAAAAAAAATTATGGTCTCTACCAAGTTCATGCTTTCTCCCTTTCTGTCTTCTCCATGCCCATTGGATTATGTTACGCATCCCACACGCCCATACCAAATATTCTTCCTTCATCTTCATAATTATAAATTCCTTGGGAATCATCCATGTCTTGGTTTACTGATCTTTCTGTTGAATTCTACTTACTTTAAATTACGTTCTCGGTTAAGAAATAATTTATTTATGATTTCTTGTGAATTCTTAATATCATTTTTTTATACATTATTGAGTGAATACATGGACTTTGTTGTCCACAAATTCTCATGAATAAATCTCGTGCCCCCCTTCAAAATATTTGAGCAGAAAGACTGTTAATGGCATGACAGGGAAGATAAATTCATTAGCTTGGGCATCATAGCTTCGATGCTCAGCGATTGTCCAAATATATTCGAATTAGATCTTAACCGTTAGTCCATTCTCTTTGCTATCAGAACGCTCAACATGACCCTGATACTCAGTAACCGTCTGATCTAGAATCTGGTTCAATCTCTGCCGTCAAAACATTTCACCCATATTTAGAAAACAAATTAAGTTTCTTGTGGTTTCATGAAGCCATTTCATTCATGCTATAACTTCTACCTTCTCCAAAAGGAACCATGGTGTTCCATTATAGACCTATACTTAGGCATTTTCTTTGAGATCTCACTTTGGTCTGCAGTCATTTCTTTATTCTTCATCACCTCTATGATATCCTTCAAACCCGTGAAGTCTTGACACTTAGTCAAATTTTGAAATTTTCACCACGGGTTTGGGTGATCCCACATTTCTTTTACTCTTAGAACTCCATCTACCTGTTCACCTGACCGATCCTTAGGACTTAGAAAAATCTTGAAATGTCACGACGCTCTGTGATGTATTACCTGTTCACCGCCATACTCTTGACATTTGGATTCTTGGTACTTAGCCATATTTCCAAAACTCCACAGTGGGTTTTTCAGGTTTGTGTGATGCCTTACCCACACATCCGATCCTCTCTACACTCTACGATACCTTAACACTTAGAAAAATTCCAAGATCATACAACGGTTTCATGGCACTGTGTAACACCCTGTTTCCCCCAGTCTGTAAAAATAACTATACTGGCCAAGTATTGTGGCAAACTCATAAATGTGAATGTGTGATGTGAATGGACCTTGTGAAAAAGGTCGATGAATGTGAATAATATTATGAATATATATATTGCAGGACTGCTGAGAGGGGATGTGCTAAAAAAGAGACCACGATGGCTGGAAAAAGGTGGTGGAAGGCACCTGGAATGGTGGTGTTAACTTCCACCGAAACCAATACCGTATTTGGACTTCACTAGCCTAGAGAACCAAGAGCGGCTCGTTGGCCTCGAATTAAATGACTCGCCGGGTTGGTAGGTAAAGGGCTCCTCATGAGTAATGAGGGATGGGGGTGAACCGCCCATCTGTAGAGTCCTCAGACCTGACCACCGCGAGGAAGATTGTGCCACACACAACCTCGCCGAAAGGAGAATAGGCAGGAAGAGTGTGCGATCAGGGAGTAGATGCGAGGGGAAGAGAAGAACTCTGGAAAAATACAGAGTGAGTGATAGCAGAGAAGAAGGAGAGTAACCTTCATTCTCGGTCACTGGCAAACAGAGATGCATTCTCGCAACATCGTGGTCTCATCTCGGGGGTGGCTAGTGGTAAATCCGTTGGGAGTCGTTGAGCCTACGGTTGGGTGGAAACGAGCACCCCTCTCAGCAGTTGCAATCACGCCCGGTGTTATTTCCGATAAGTGTTTTATATCTTGTATCTTGAAGTTTATATGCTGATATGTATGCTCATAGTCTATGCAATTTATGAATGGTTTGAGTATAAGACTGTTTGTGTGGTGTTTTGATCAAAAATAGTGGTTGCATGCTTTTACTGGAAGGACCACGTATGGCTTATGTTTATAGATAGATTTATATATACGTATATGGAACTAAATTGGGACTTCAAGTCTGCTTTCGGGAAATCTATGCCCTTATCCACCTCAGGTAATACCCTGGATAGATCTCCCCATAGAGACACCCTTCTGGGAAAGCTTACCAAGAACCTAAAAAAGGATTTGAAGGGGCAAGTCTTAGTAATCATGTACGAGGAAGAAAGGGGCCTCTTAAAATCCCGACATTTTGGCATTTCGACACTTGGGGTACCTAAGCGCGAGTCCTCTGACACTTGCAATTCCCGAAACCCCGATCCGCAAAGTCCCAAAATGGCAGTGTAGGGATAAGTATTGATTGACGGACGAGATACCATCGAAAGACCTGCGGTCAGTCACGATCGTTAGATTTGAGGAGGAAACAAGGGCGTTAAATGCCTTAACCCTTTTCTTTTATCTTTGTGAGTAGCGAAGAAATCGAGACCGTAGATCCCCAAGGTCCGTGGTAGATTTGGACCGTTGGTTTTCCATGTCCAGGGAGCAGCAGGAGAGTGCACAGTGCGGGACATATTTGAACTGTCAGATCTTAGTCAGAAAACCCGACAGTCGTTGGATCTGTCAGGAGATGCATGAGGGTTAAGCCTTTGTGAATAGAGGCAAAAGTCCCGAAAGAGGAGTTGGAATCGGGATTTCGGAAATCCTGATGACAAGAGGTCGAGAAAATTCACAATGAAAGTCCCAAAATAGATCTGGACCGTCCGATTAAGGGAGGCCACGTGTCGCAAGATCACCCATCTCCCGATTTCAGACTTCGGGATTTCGGAAGTCCTAATGACGAGAGGTCAAGAAACTTCACAATGAAAGTCCTGAAATAGATCTGGACCATCCGATTAAGGGAGGCCACATGTCGCGAGATCACCCACCTCGGGATTTAGGACTTCGGGATTTCAGAGGTCTCGTTGACAAGAGATTGAAACACTCCATGGTGGAAGTCCCGAAATAGATCTAGACCATCTGATTTAGGGAGGCTACGTGTCGCAAGATCACCCAACTCAGGATTTCAGGAGTCTCGTTGACAAGAGGTCGGCCTCTCGTATTGATAAATCCTGAAAAAAATAGGACAGAGGTCTTATGAGGAGCGGTCACCTGGGTCAGGGCATAGCCAGGAGGGCTAATCTGACAAAGGCCATATCAGGAAATCGGAAATCGGGAGTTCGGGAGTCCCATTGACAAGAGGTTGGGCTCTCATATTGATAAGTCCCGAAGGGAATAAGACTACAGTATTATGACAAGTGGTCATACGAGCCAAGGCATAGCCCAGGGGGCTAATTGTTGATTGAAACCTTTTCTACATTTCGGCATTTCGGGGTTGTAGAATTGAAAGACTCGACTCACTTATATCACTGAGTCGTGAAAGGTGAAAATGCGCCTAATTGTTTGGTCGGTGGTCGTAATCGACGATCACATGGAGGTGGAAAAGGGGAGAGTTGGCCTGCGCTAGGCCCCTATAGGAATTCGGGGATTCTGTCCCTCGAGAAAAAGGAAAAAAAAATTATTATACCACAGTGGGTGTGTGACAAATTGGTATCAGAGCATG
>JASDQU010337731.1:0-12558 GCA_032191745.1 Picea mariana | reverse complement strand
GATATATCTTTGAAGTGATGTTACAACATCCATTTAGGATATATATATCCTAAATGGATGTTGTAACATCACTTCAAAGATATATCCTAAATGGATGTTGTAACATCACTTCAAAGACTTTCAATTCAAAAAGAAAAAGTCTACCTTCAGTGAACACATTTGTTCTATGTTTAACCTCATGAATTGTTTCAGTTAAAAATTAGAAATAACGCATGCATGTGTCATGAATACAAGCGAATGGAACAAAAGCTAGAATCAAAAGAGATGCACATTTATATTTATGTGGGACCATTTAAATATAGAGTTTGGAAGATGGAAGATTTGATTTGTGGTTTCGTATACTCATAAAAGAGCTTTTGAATAAGCCGATATGTGTTGGCTTGCATGCCCAACATAAGATGAGATGGTCAAATCGAAGCCCGCCTAGGAGGGAGGCCACCCAAAGACTCACATGTATGGAAGGGTACTTTATAAAAACAAAATATATTCCAGTGGTATAAAATAAATTATAAACAAAATACATTCAGATGGTGGACACATAGATTGTATTGGGGCGTTTATTTATCTGTTAACCCAAATTATGTATTTCTATCACATTTTCACACTTGGGTATCTTAGAAGATTCTTTTCTTAATTGATGTTTAATGATAGTATGATGTACATTTCCTTTCAATTAGATATATTTAGAATTAACAAAATATTCGATCCTCTTTGAGAAAATTAATAATAAAAATTGTGGTTAGTCGCTCACAATAATAAGTTTAAATAAAATATATATCATTAAATTAATTATATACTCAATATAATGATCTTTAATTGCATTATTTTTCTATACATTATTTATTTAGATTAATAAGTACAGAAAAGGCAACCACCACATTATTGCCATTACACTATTTAGATTGGTGGGTGCAAAGAAAAGACATCTATCACATAATTTGGATGGATGGAAATATAGTAGAGGTAGCCAACGTTATGCAAAGGTAGCAAAAACTACTTTTAAAATATGGTCCCCACATCAAAACCGATTAGGAAGAATTTATTTCCAAAATAACTAATTAAATATATATTTTGGTACCCACTTCGAAGTGGGCTCAAAATACCATATTTCTGACATATCTAAAGACCTTATTTTTGAGGTGGCTAATATGATGCAAAATTTCCATATATACTTATATAAATATAAGTGCAAGATAAATAAAACGTAAGAGGAAACACAATGATTAGAAACATTTACAAGAGATATTCAACTATATATGATAATTCGAATGTTAGAAAGGTTGGTTTTGTGTTAAATATTTTGAAATTGTGATTTAATTTGGGTATACATAAGGTATTCCAAGAGAAAGTTATTTTCATCTTCAATCCTCTTAGTTTCACAAATATGATACATTATTTTATTCCATGGTGTTTTGAGATTTTTCCAATGCCCAATTTCACTATGCAACTCATGAGAGTTTGTTCTTATTTTAGCAATGTTGATTTTTTTCTTTATGCTAGTCAAAACATAGAGCTACTTTTGATCTTCTAGGTTAGGGTTGACCACCTCCTTGTATCTTGATTTTATTTTATCCTCTAATTTGTTATTGGACCACAAGTTCTCCTAAAATTTATATGTAACAATATTTTTAATATTATTGGTATTCAACATAATGATTTTTTCCATTATTCCCCAATGATTTAGCCTAGACTTGTCATCTTTATGCCATCCCCACTTGAGCCACTAGTGGTTTTGGTTGGAGTATGAAACGATTTTGAGGAGCCTCTTGTTGTCCATGTTATTTATCTTGTTCTTGTACATTACATACCTAATCATAGCCATGCTCTCAATGGGGTAAATGGTTGCTTCTATGATGAGGATAAGATAGGGTGTATTACCTTTAATTTTGAGATTATAAGTTATAAAATTCTTTTGGATGTGCTCTATCTTTATCCATCTTGATTTAATAGTAGCTACTACCATTATCCATATCTTGCGCAAATAAGCATATGTGAAGGTTTCTAAGCTTGGCTTATTATTCATTCGTTAGCCAATGTAGAAATTAACATCTTTTGTCCGAGGAAGGTTTCGATAAACCCTAGTTGCTAAAGGTTGATCCCAAATTGAGTATGACATTATAAGCATCAATGACATAATTGTGCCTTCAAGAATTCCTTTCTCACAACTCGTGTAGGTTTCCTCATCATAGTCCATGATAGTACATGTGAGGAAACGGTGTATCAGCTCGAAGAACTTGTTGTCATCAATATGCTTCTTCAATAGATTCAATAATAGTTTAGGCGGTGGAGTCAAACAAAGTTGTGGGGAATATTGAGTAAAACATATTATGTTTTACTCAATATCCCCCCCCTAATATGTTTTACGCAATATCGCCCCCCCTAGCCACACTCTCAATGGGGGAAATGGTTGCTTCTATGAGGAGGATAAGATAGGGTGTATTACCTTTAATTTTGAGATTATAAGTTAAAAAATCCTTTGGGATATACTCTATCTTTATCCATCTTGAGTTAATAGTAGCTACTACCATTATCCATATCTTGCCCAATTAAGCATATGTGAAGGTTTCTAATCTTGGTTTGTTATTCATTCGTTAGCCAATGTAGAAATTAACATCTTTTGTCTTAGGATGGTTTCGATAAACCCTAGCTGCTAAAGGTTGATCCCAAATTGAGTATGACATTCATAAGCATCGGTGAAAAAACTGTGCCTTGGGGAATGCCTTTCTCGCAACTCGTGTAGGTCTCCTCATCATAGGCCATGATAATACATGTGAGGAAGCGGTGTATCAACTCAAAGAACTTGTTGTCATCAATATGTTTCTTCAGTAGATTCAGTAATAGTTCACGCGGTGGAGTGAAACAAAGTTGTGTGGAATATTGAGTAAAACATATTATGTTTTACTCAATATCCCCCCCCTAATATGTTTTACTCGATATCCCCCGCCCTAGCCATGCTCTCAATGGGGGAAATGGTTGCTTCTATGAGGAGGATAGGATAGGGTGTATTACCTTTAATTTTGAGATTATAAGTTATAAAATTATTTTGGATATACTCTATCTTTATCCATCTTGAGTTAATAGTAGCTACTACCATTATCCATATCTTTCCCAATTAAGCATATGTGAAGGTTTCTAAGATTGGTTTGTTATTCATTCATTAGCCAATGTATAAATTAGCATCTTTCGTCCGAGGATGGTTTCGATAAACCCTAGTTGCTAAAGGTTGATCCCAAATTGAGTATGACATTCACAAGCATTGGTGACATAACTATGCTTTGGAGAATGCCTTTCTCACAACTCGTGTAGGTCTCCTCATCATAGGTCATGATAGTACATGTGTGGAAGCGGTGCATCAGCTCGAAGAACTTGTTGTCATCAATATGCTTCTTCAATAGATTCAATAATATTTCACGTGGTGGAGTCAAACAAAGTTGTGGGGAATATTGAGTAAAATATATTATGTTTTACTCAATATCCCCCCCACCCTCATATGAGGGTAATGATAGTAGTTATGTTACTGAGAACTTGGAATGAACCCAGATAAAAAATTACTTAGTCACAATTTCGATAGCTAGCACAATTCTCTCCATTTATGCTTCTATGGCATTTTCGTATACTAGTTAGGGGATAAGGGACAAATTTGTTTACTCATATATTACAATTTATTTATTATAAAATAAGATTGCAAATATTTTTATTCTTATATATCTTGAACATTATTTTTTTTAAGCAAAAAAGTCTATAGATTTCTATTCAAAATACACATAAAAATTACATCCATGATTTTGGGGGGTCTGCCAAAAAGGAAACCATACGTTTACCCCAGAATGATAAGTTTTCTGAGATTTTCATTTCGATCTTGTTCATAAGACTAAGGCATCCTAGTCAAGACTATCATTGAAATCTCCCTTGGGTTAAACAAGATATCTCCCCAAGGAGAAACAGGAAAACAAAAATAAAACTGACCAGAATTAAACAACATTCATAGGTTGGGGGAATGTTGAATAGAACTAAGGCCACTTCTATCTTTCAGCTGGCTGGATGCATCGATCTCTTGCTAGGATCCCCTTGAAATCAATTGATAGTCTCCAACATGTCTTTGTTTAGCTGTATTGGATGCTCTCGGGTCCCTTCTTAGGTGCCTTTGTTCTCTGGTCTCCCTTTCTGAATGTGCTGGGATTCCAAGGTCTTTTCCTGAAAACAGATTCCAAATTAAGCCTTACAAAAGAGCTCAAACTTGGCCTCCAGGATATGGACTACGTGATGGGTGGCCTTATTCTCCAGTTGTTGCTGAGCTATGGCTTGGACCACCATGTATTTAGTCATCTAGTATACCTCCACTAGGCGAAAGTATTTGGTCTCTCTGGTCCTTATTTGTCTCAGGTCTGTCACCCAATCCTTCTCATCCAAGAGAATTTCATCCTCCATGGTAGTCTTTATTTTCTTTAGAACCTTTTTCTGAAGATTGGCTATGGCACTTTTTTCTGTGGCTGAGCAGAGGAGTGGAACCATTTACTAGCCTTCCCAACCACTTGTGCTGCTCTATTGTTGGCCTTGGGATCAATATTGGATGACTTCTTACCCTCCCCTTGTTTCAATTTCAAACGAACGCCAGGCATGGAGGAGGATTGAATATTTTTGGGAGCCTTATGATGTCATGATTTCATTCCTCTTTTCTTTGACCAGACCTCCATCCATGGCCCCCTCAAGGAAGGTAGGAAGTGGTTAAGGTTGTTGTCCACAATTTCCAAAGGTTCTTGTTCAGAAGCACTCCACACTACATAGAGAGAACAACTTGGGGTGGAGAAGCACCCTTGGGTCTTCCATGTCCTTACCATCCTCAAGCAACATAACCCTTGCGAGAGCTTAACAATTTCTCTAGAGAAACTCATATTCGACATTGCAATGGAGCTTTGTGTGTTCACCCACCACTTTTTAAAAAGAGGGATCCTTGACCATGTCTTCAATTTACTCTCCGGCCTCCACTTTTTCTCATAATTACTCGATTTGATCTATCTCCTTCGAGCCCTGAACCAGTCTTGTTTGTTCATAATTTTTATTGAATTAGGGAAGTGTGTCGAAGACGTCATCCCACCAAAAACCTTCAAAAAAACCGTCATAGGATCATTATGTCGTACCTTCATTTCTTTGAATTTCATCCCCCAATGAAAACTTTTGTCCTTCCCAATCAGGAGCCATTTGTACCTTCCCTCTTTCATCTATACCTTCCCTCATCCGACACCCATGAGGAGATGCAGTCATAATGATGATGCATGAGCCGCTGACAAACCCACCATGGAGTCAACGACTCCCACATTTGGCACCTCGTGCAGGAGAGGAGTCTCCATCAATATTAAACGTGTTACGTTTTCTTGGAATTCACCCGGTCCCACTTCCCCCCAAAGAATTCAGGTTTCCCTTGGGGTCTGGATCACCACCACGTTTTCCAAGAAGTCTTCCATTGAGTTGGATTTTCTTTTGACGTGTCTAGGAATTATGGTTGAGGTGATCAGAATGGCTAGAGCCACTTTAGATAGACCAAAAGACAATCACCAATTAATCGAGACTCTTTCTAGGGGAGTTCCGTTTATGATTTTCCTCAGTGTTGTGATGAGAATTTGGGAATCCCCTTCCATGATGATAATTGTATACCCGAACTCAGCTACCATCCTCAATCCTAATAGGAGTTCTACGAGCTTGATGCCATTGTTAGTATTATGCCCAATTCTAGTGGAGAATAGGCTTAGAATATGCACTGAGGAGTCCTATAAGAGACCTCCTACCCTTGTTGGGCCAGGATTCCCCTTTGAGGCGTCGTCGAAATTCAATTTTATAGAGACCGTGGGGAGTTCCCATTGCTAACTTATTTTATATTTCTGGATGTGATATTTTGTTGAAATATTTGGGGGTTGGCCTTGATTAATTTTCCAATTGTTGAAAATCTCTCTTTCATTCCCAGTTAGAAGCTAGTATTCCACTTGCCATGGGACCATGGCTATAGTCTCTTGAATGTTGGAATGGATTGCTTGCGATATATAGTCTATATGGAGGTGTTGGTGTTTGAATATTCTTTTGTTCCTTTCCTTCCATATGTTCTAGAATAAGAATCTCATGAACAAGGTCCATATCTATTGAGAATTTGATTCTGGTAAGGCTCATCTCTCCAATCTTCTATGGTTTTGTTAATGTCATGTTTGGTTCTATCTAGGGTTTGGAATAACATGTCTCATCTAGCCCATAGAGTAGAGGCAATGCTACAAGATCTTTAAAGATGATTCATAGTATCCCCTTCTTGGTAGCACATCATGAAAATGGATGGACCTTCAAATCCTCGTTTTGTAATTCTATCCCAGGTTAATTCCTTTTTATTAACTACCAGGAATAAAAAGGTGGCTATTTTGGGCCATTGATTTGAGTCCCAAACTTTGCTCCAAAGTGACATTCTGGCATTTTCCAACGTCCCCATGGCCAACCAGTATGCCTCCTTTACTCTGAAAATTTTGTCTCCCTTCTTACCCCAATGTAATATGTCTTTCCCCTTACGGGTTGGGAGTGGATAATTTCTTAGAGTGACTTCCATACTCTGGCGAGAGGCCTCATCCCATTCAATTTCCCAATTGGTTAGGTTCTTCTAGGTCATCTCCGTCCCTTGATCCGGTCTTTGAGTCTCTTCCCAATAATGGGAGACATTCTTCTAACCTATCCCTGTCATCCTATCTTGAATTTGATGGTATTTTTCTTCATAACTGAGCGCTGGCATCTTCTCCCACATGACTTCCTAGAATAGGGCAGACCTTCCATCATGTATTTCCCAAAAGCTCTACTTTTGCACCAAGTCTCGATTCCTCCAGGAATAGTTCCAAATCATAGTTCGTAGATGGATCCCATCTAATCATATCCAATTCTTTAGGGGGTTGTCTCTGGCATATTTACCCTACCATATTTTGGCCCAAAGAGCATTAGGGTTCTTGAGCCACCTCCAAATTTTTTTTGCCACTAGTTCATGTCCCATTTTGACGGGATCTTTGAGACCCAAACCCCCTTGGGATTTTGGAACATAGAGTTTCTCCTAGGAAACCAGATCCCATTTCTTCTCTCTTTTAACAACCCCCCACAAGAAATTTCATTGTACTGTTTGGAGCTTCTACAAAATGTTAGCAGGAGTTGTAATAACAGAAAAATATAGAGTGGAATAGCCATTAGAACAGACTTTATCAAGAGAATTCTTCTTGGTAGACTTAGAAACCTATGGGTACAACATTTTAGATGCTCTTTGATTTTGGTTAGGATCTCTTGCCAACCTAGGTTGCGAAGAGATTTATCAAGGAGAAGGGAACCTAGGTACTTTGAGGGGAGGGAGGACCTTTGAAAAACCATAATTCTAGTAATACAACATTGAATTATTATTGGGGTGTTGAGAAAGAAAATTTTGGATTTTTTCAGATTGAGCTGGATGCCTGAGGCGGTCATGAAAGTGTCAAGGATTCTCTTGAGGGATCGATATTCCTTCACTATAGGTCTACCCATAATTAGGGTATCATCCACAAATTGGAGGTGGGAGAGAGGAGTAGTCTAGGGATTAAGAGAGAGGACCTTAATAGATCCTTCAAAAAGAGATTGTTTCATAAAGCACCCTAGCCCCTCTGCAAGGATAATAAAAAGGTAAGGAGACATTGAATAACCCTACCTTATCCCTTGAGAGGATTTGAAGGTAGGTGAGGGGGATCCATTGACTAGGATGGAGTAGAATGTTGAAGATAACAAGTTGTGAACCTAGGAAATTCATGAGGAATCTAAGCGAAAAGCCCCCAAAAATTCTTTCGAAAAGTTCTAATTTATTCTATCATAGGCTTTGGAGAGGTCTAGTTTTATGATCATTCTTGGTTTGATGCTAGATTTTAAAGAGTGGATGGCTTCATGGGCCACAATTATCCCATCTACAATTTTATGACCTTCAATAAAACCTCCTTGCTATGGAGAAACGATTTCATGCAGGAGATGTTTAAGTCTATTGGCCATGACCTTAGAAATAATTTTTTAAATTACATTACACAAAGAGATAGGTAAAAAATAATCTGTTGAATTTTCTTCTATGTGTTTTGGAATAAGAGTCAGAAAGGTGGCACGAGATTGATCTGGATGATATGGACTATTCTACTACTTCCCAAATGTCTCTGCTTATAATGTTATAGAAATCTAGGATGAAATCTGTCGTGAATCCATCCGGGCCTGACTCCTTCCCCTTTGGCATTTCTTTGATTTCTTGTTCAACCTCTTTCATGGTCACTTTTCTCATGAGTCTGCGTTTATGGTCCGAAGATACCAGGTTCGAGATCACCCTCTTAATACAGTTCATAGTTTCCCTCCTGTTTACATCTTGTTCAGATAACATATTTCTATAGTGGCTTATCAAGTTCTTTTCAATTTCCTCATGCTTTTCAAGAATCTCCCCTCCTTTCTCCTACAAAGAAGAAATCCGATTTTGATTCCTTCTCTTGAGAAGGGAGTTATGGAAAAATTTAGTGTTCATTTCCCCCTCTTGGTGCCATTGAATTTGGGATTTCTGGCAGTACATGATCTCTTCTCGATTGTCTCTCTCATTAAGATTCAGGCGAAGTTGGGCCTCCTTACTCTGGATCTCTTGGGAGTGTCCTTCCTAGATTATTTCTTCCCGAACTCTCTCCTTGTCTACTTCCAATTTTATTTTTTCTTCTTGGATGTTCCCAAAGACCTCTTTATTCCATTTCTTGAG
The DNA here is from genome assembly GCA_032191745.1 of Picea mariana. NCBI lineage: Eukaryota > Viridiplantae > Streptophyta > Pinopsida > Pinales > Pinaceae > Picea > Picea mariana. The sequence continues at coordinate 3,806 of JASDQU010337731.1, read as the reverse complement.
GCAATTTTTCGTGTGTTTCAAAATTTGTTGGAATTGATACATCTTCATTCCATAGGGATCTCTACATTAATTCCGGGTGTCGAAGCTAGAATTTTTCGAATCTAAAAGGCTTAGTTCGAGGCATCATACAGTTGCTCCATCTAAGGGTAATGGGCCAATGATTTGATCCATAAAATGGTTGGATTTCCACATAGATAGCTTGTTTCGCTTGATAGAAGGATTCCGAGACCATAAATCTATCCAAGGGTTCATCTATGTGGTTTTTCTCTCCTCTCCTATTATTCCAAGTCTACCTTTCCCCTATTGGGAGGATACCGATAAGACATAATTGATCTACTAGCTCCTTAAAAGCCTGATTCTTTGTATCCATCTTGCACACTCCTTCTTTCTTATCTTCTAGAGATGTTATTAATTTGAAATCCCCCCCTATGATCCATTGTTGATCTTTCAATACCAGTCCTAGGTTCGATATCTCACTAAGGAAGTCCCTTTTGGATGTGGGCATCAGAGGGCCATAGGCATTGGAAACATAACATTGCTCATCCGATCCTAATTCTTTTATAGAGGATTGTAATAATTCTATTGGGTTGGGACACCATGTCCACCTTCACATTATTTGGATTCCATAGGACAAATAGCCCCCATGAATCCCCCTCGGGTTCGCTGCATTCCACTTCGCAGTGTTTCCATATTTTTTTTGCTATTTTTCTCATATTGTTGCTATCACACTTAGTTTCTTGCAACATTACTATATCTTCTTTTTCTTGATATTTTTTTTTTCTTGAGAATTCTATGTTTGGATAATGCATTCAGTCCCCTCATATTCTAGGAAAATATTTTCATAATTAACATTTGTTTTGGGGTAAGAAGTACTTATCTGGGAGCCCCATGACCTAACCAAAGTCAATGAGTAGAGCTCTTGTTTCTTCCAAGACCTGTTTATGGGGCTTGTGTCCCTTTTTATTCCCCCCCCCTAGATTTTTTAGGGTATTCATTGGATTCATTTTAACCCCTAAGTTTCCCAAGGACGAGGCCATATTCTCTTGTTTGAGTCCCTTGCTCTTTCATTTGATTAGGTCCCTTTAGATCTTATGTATTTGTCCCACCTACATGTTGTGTGACGAACCACCTCGTTACGACAACCGTTCTAGTGATAGGTGCAAATTTTTTTTTTTTCTTTTTTTTTTTGTGTGCGGTGTGTGCGCGTGTAGAAGTATAAACACGCTTGACTTTATGTCGCCCCTTGACATTCGACAAGGCGCGACCACGGTGTTCATTGCAAGAAGGCAAAGCATACGATGAGTATTTGCAACAACTAAGACCATAGGCAAGGGTGCACAACGCAACATTTAACGACAAGGTAAAACTGACTGCTAAAATATGACTGACCTCCCGCCCGTCCTACCCTGCAAGGTTAGGACCTCCAAGACACATAAGCAACGCTCAAGCGCGGTTTCCCATCGTCTTTAACCATTTAAGGTCTCAGGGCTGGCGACTATTCTGAGGAACATGGAGGTGTCTACATCCCACCCGACACGACAGACCAAGCAACCAACTATCCACAATCAAGTGCAACATAACTAAAAAGAACAAGTGCGCCCCTTGCGGAAGGCGTGCAACAAGGACTCGGACGACGAACAATAATTAAGGACAAGACAATATCTAAGACTCATCCGTGTATGAATACTAGCTAGGTTCTCCGTAGTATCTCAATTGCCTCCAAGGTCAATACCTGACTTTTGCCGCGACCTTACAATATTGCATTAAACGTCATCAAGCAATCATCTTAACAACTAATAACAATGTACTAGCCGGTATTATCACTGCCATTAACAATGTTATCATTGCGCATTAAACGTCATCAATAATCTTTCAATTTCACAACACTAGACATATACATTATGCTTGAACACAACATCCTAAATAGAAAGGGGCAATACATAAAATAACCCTGATTAATGCCACAATCTTGTATAGTCCGAGATGGAAAAATAGTAATGTTAAATAACAAGGTAACCATAATTAGGAGACCAACTTATAACCAACAATAAATATCATGTCAGTATATAGATTGTCATCTTATAAATTGCTTCTTTATTGAAATTAATTAGCATAATCCTCGTACCTTAATGTACAATATAACCTCGTAAATAGCAATAGCAAGACGTCAATGGATATGACACCATACACCCTAAATTAAAAAGGCATTCTAAATTAATAAGCTTTTATGACAAAGTAAAGTGTGGCAACTATCAATTTTAATTAGCAATAACTAAAATGTCAATTAATTTAAGATGTCGCTAGTTGGAAAAGGAATCATATAAAACTCACCATTGTAGCATAGGGAAAATACACCAAATTTAAAAAGCATCATCGGCAATACACACCATAATTAAAAAGGCAATCTTATGATAAGGCAATATGCACCTTAATATATATTAAAGTTTAAAACATCATGTTATACCTTACTATACACCTTAATATATACTAAATTCAAGGCACTCTTATGATAATTTAATTACTCATCCACCTCTATTATTAAATTGTTATTGGTCTATTTACCCACATAAGAAGGGTATAGGTAAGTCCCATACCCTACACATGCCACCTCATTAGTTTAATTGACATTCAGAATAAAAACAACTGAATCACCCAATAAGCATAAGTCTTTTACTCACTCTACCAATCGGTTATTAAATTATTAAATATAAATGCTCTCGTAAGAAGGTATAAGTGAATACAACACTCCAATGAATCAGGTATTACGTAGAAATTGAATTGTATCCATCCGATGCTTTATGATGAAAGCTATGTAAAACGCCCGACTCGAGGTTAGCAGGTCGGGCAACTAACACCTTACAAGACTTAAGGCCACGGAGTTATATCCCTGTCAGCTGACGCGCGGGCGTAGGGCAGGCCGCCAGCGAAAATTAATCTCAGAAAAGGGGCAAGTAAGGAAGGGCTCGCCAACTGGCAGCATGCCGGGTTTCTGGAGGGTTACTACTCTTTTTTGTTTAAAGGTTTCTCTTTTCCGCGGGTCGTTTGGGTGCCATTAAACGCGGCCGGTGGAGGGAGACCCAACAGTTCGCCGTCTGTCAGTTGCCCTGAAGGCTCGCAGAAACTTCATTAAGAAATATCATGCCATAACGATGCCATAACTCAGCCGAACGGGAGGATTGATAAAAGCTACAGAAGTATTTTAAACTTACAAGGATAAGGAGACGGACTGGATGATGGTGTTTTGTGGTTCAAGGTTCCAGGATTTCATTTAAAATATCTGTTTTAACACCTACGAATTTAACAACGACTGAATATCTAGCACGCAGGTTGATTGGTGAATCCCGGTAAAACGGTTCGAATAAACTGAAGAACGAGGCGTAGGGCAAATCTCATTAAAGGAATTTATAGCGGCTGAGCGGTTTCCGTGGCGCTAACAAATTTTCTTTTGTTTTAAAGGATCTCCCTTTTTTTTGCGAACAACAATATTCTTGCTGCCAGAATGTAAATGTCTGATTAGAAACCAAAGGTCAGCCGCTCGGATTTTGGGGTTGGCAGCACAAGAGGGACCAAGATCAAAGTCGGCTCTCTATGACTGTGGGCAGTAATAAATATAAAATCTCAGAGCGAGGAAAGAAATGCAGAATAGGAGAACGCGGTGATGCCATAATGAAGGGTTTTTACACAAGGCCAAACGCAGCCCAGACACGAGGGTGTTGGTCGAAGTTTTCAAAGATGCCCGCGATGAAAGGGACAGGCAATTCGCCCTTCATCCAACCAGCACGCAACCTTTCCCATACTGTATGGAA
>JASDQU010337726.1:0-12558 GCA_032191745.1 Picea mariana | reverse complement strand
CATCACCTCCTTCTTCTCCTTCTTCTTGAAGTTCAAGTTCTAAATCTAATGGAAAGAAACATGTTTATAAGCATAAGAATGAAATGTCATTGTTAAAACTTGATGTTAAATTTGAATTACCCATATATGATGGTGAAGTAAATGCAGAGAAAATTGACAATTGGATCAAGCAGATGGAGTTTTACTGCAGTGTGCAACAAATCAAGGATGAGGCCACACAAATCAAGTTGGCATCTTTGAGACTTCTAGGTACAACTCTCATCTGGTGGCAAAGCAAGTTGCAAAATGGAACACAACAAGTGGGTAGTGTATTCCCATCATGGAAAGGCTTCATTTCTGCACTTAGGAAACAATTCTATTCTTTGGGTTATAAAGAAAAAAAATTAATTGAATGGAAATCTTTAAAACTAAGAAAAGGACAAACAGTGAAAGAATACACTGATGGATTTCGAAAAATGGCATTGATGTTAGATATCCCTTTACAAACACAAGAAACTCTTATGAAGTATATAGGAGGTTTATCTGCGCATATTAGAAACATTGTATTCATGTTTGGACCCACTAACCTTGATGAGGTTTCTGTTCAAGCTACATATATTGAAGCAGGAAAAACAAGTGTGTTAGGGAAATCATTGTCTTCAAGGAAAGAAGACAAGAGGAAATGGCATGACAAGAATTCAAATGCAGTGACGAGGAAGGAAGGAAAGCCCTCTTGCAAGCATTGCAAGAAAGAGGGACATGATGAGGACAAATGTTGGCAGTTGCATCCTAAGAAGAGGTCAAAGTGGTTCAAGGAAAAGAAGGGAATGCAAACAGTGGCAATGACAACAAGACCCATAGACTTGGGATCGGATTCAGGTGATAAATCAAAGATCTCATTGGTTGGTATGATAAGTAAAATTGGTGAAGGCATTGATTGTAGAAGCAACTTGTTTCATATAAGGGTAATCATGTGACACACTAAGATAGACACATTAATCGACAGTGGATCTCAGTCTAATCTAATCTCAGAAGAATTGGTTAAGCAATTGGGGTTAAAAACACAAGTACATCATAAGCCTTACACACTTAAATGGATTAACAATCATCATCAAATGCACATAACAAAGCAGTGCACAATCAAATTTGCAATTTCATCGAAGTATGTGGACGAAGTAACATGTGATGTAGTGCCATTAAGAGAATGTGGAATGGTCTTAGGTAGTCCATATTTATATGATCGTAAGGAAATCTTCTACAGGACAAAGAATCAATATCAATTAACCAAAGCAGGTCAAGATTATGTGGTTCATGCTCATCATGTTAAGGAAAATAAAACACTTCAAACAATGGAACAATTAAAGAAGGCAGTGCAAGCAAGAAACAAACCAATAATTGTTTCAAATGAAGTAATCGATCTTAAGCAAGAACAAAAAATGATTGTTGAATGGAAAATCAATCACAGGTTGCTTCAAGATAAGCTCATGTCATGCAAATATTTCAAGTATATCAACTCATTTGCAGTCGTCTTTTGATGTTGTCATTAGTAATGTTGTCTACATGGATGATAGTGGCTTCAGTAAGATGTAACATGGTTCAAATGGCTAACAATATACTGTCAGTTGTCATGATTGTGTTACAGTTGATCTTGATGAGACAGGTGCACAGGACAGAGTTTCGAGACAGAGGACAAGTTGGGTGGTCTATCCCGAGCTTGTTGACTGGTCAGTAACCTTTTGGGGACCAATAGGTCCTTTAGTGGGGAGGTGTGATCCAGAATCGGATCCAGGACTCTAACAGGGCTCAAAAAGGCTCAAAAATGAAAATGCTCAAAATCAGATGAAACCAATTCCATTGCGTCCGTCTTATCTTCCTGATTCTGGCCATATATTTACTTCGACAAACAGGCTCCGTATGCGAAAGATATCGCATTCTAATCGAAAACCCAAACAGGTAAAAAAAGGGAGTGATTGTACAATCCGTATAGTCCACGTGACAGGCTGACTGTACATGCCGTACAGTCGTATAGATGATGTGGCAGCATCTATAGATGACACGTGGCAGATGACAGGGCGTATAGCAGGTGATTTGGACCAGTTAGAGGGTGACACTTGACACCACTGTAAGGGTGACACGTGGCACGGGCTCACGGTGGCAGGTACAGTGGCATGCTGACATGGAGATACGGTTGCTGACTGGGCATACACCTCAGCAGATAGGTGGTCCAATCCTGTGTTGACAAGTGGCATCGTGTTTGGCTAATGGGAAGGTGCCACGTGGCCCAGTCTTGTGCTACCATGTGGCACCCCTCTATTGGTTGTTGGTTTATACAAAATATTGGGTCTTCACTATGTTCGACCGCCCGACCTTCTCCAAGCTATGGATTGGTAGGACCAGACTAACCACCCACTCCACCGTTGGTTCTTAATAATCATATGGCAAATTATTTATTTAAATTAAAACAAAGTGCTAGTTGGAGGCGGAAAGGGCTGGGGCTTAGCCCCAGCCCATGGTTCTTTATGTCTATGCTACCACAAAGTTTTGGGCACGGGGGCCACGGATGAGGGCACACCCTCCGCCATAAGACTAGGGGTAAGACCATAGGCCAAGCGCGAGAATAGGGGGTGCGGTCCTATGGAATGGCGCAACGTGACCAAGGATTTCGGGATGAGGGGCCAGCGCACAGCCCTTCGGGTTGGCGCTTGACCACATGTCTATCCATATGACCTTCAAAGGGGGCGCGCACAAGAATAAAGGGGCTGAAAGCCTAAATATATATGCAAAGTGGGTTTTTACTATAATGTTTTGAATTTTTATTTGATTTGGTCCTGTAATTAATGGATTTTGGTCATTTTTGGGAGATATTGGGCATTTTTGGAGGCCATATTTTGGGAGGAAGTTGGGGATGGATAACCAACTTTAGGTCTATAAAAACTAGGCTTATTTGATGCCATGGAGGATAGTTAGAGCAGAGTTATGCTAAAGGGAATCCAAGCCAAAGCCATTTTTATGCAGGGAAGTTGTTGAGGAGCAGACGCTTGCGGGCCATTTTTGGGAGCTCCGGTCATCCATTTTGCGTGTCATTTCTTCTACTGGGTTCTAGAGATATGAAAGAAGATGACCAGATCAGTCTTGTAGCCTAATGGAACTACTACGATATACTTTTTGAGCTTTGAACAAAAATAAAGAAGCCTCCCCCACTAAGACAAAGGCTCGGAGACATAGGCAATTTTGTGCCGAACTCCGTTATCACTTCTCTTGTTATGGTTTGCTGTGTATTACTTCATTTTAGATCTACATATATGTATATGGCTTTCATAATTCCTCTTATTTCCTCATTCTTTCATTAAGCTTCTCAAATGGTTATTTAACACATGCAATTAAAAACTCAAACACAGTCATTAAAAGATCTTTTCGGATCAGATTTGTAGGATGGTTGTCTTTCAACCTCAATATCCACTCCTACAACACATGTGGGAAATCAAAGAAAAATACTTCATGCAAGTCATTCAATACATACTTGTCCAAATATTTGCACGGTGTTAACTTTGGGTTTCTATTATATTTCTGCGCAAGTTCTTATTCCTTTATTTTCAACCATATTTCGATGTATGCCTTTGTTGGGTTCCACGGTCTCAACATCCCCTTTTATATTCTCATTCTTTTAACGTTTTGTCGCCATATCTGACATTATTTTCACACTTCTTCAAAAAATCTTATTCACTCAATCCCATTCTGTTCCAACCGGCAAAAAAATCATTTGTTGGTTATAATTCACTCCTGATGCCATTCTTGGGCTGACCCAAGTTCAGATCTACTATGGTTTCCAACAAAACCCTCTTAAAACTATTGACCCTCTTGGTAAACCAAAAGGAAACACAACACATAGGAGGCACTGCGTAGTCTCACCCAAGATAATTCTTATGGGTGGTTGCAACACTCATGTGCTTGTAGCCTGGGAAATGTGTGGTGATCTGCAATTAACCTCTGTGATCTTCATGTATTTAATCTAACATTCAACTGAGCTTGATTAATCTGTCATTCTTACTCATGCATGTAAAATATCATATCTAACTAATTCATTCATTCATTTTTCTAACATATAATCATCAACAACAAAGGAAATCCATAACATTCAATCACATAACACAGGGCTACCGTGGTTCACCCCTCCTAGGATACGTCCACAAATATTTGGTTGTTATACTCTTTTATTATTTTGGTTTCAAAACTATAGTGCCACGCACATTACAAATCTCCATCAAAATAGGTTGAGATATTACAATGAGGTAGACTAGATCACCAGGATCCTCCGCCTGTGATCTAATCCTCAAGATCTACCTTATTTCCTCTCCTCAACTAAACATTTTACAAAAATAGATTAAAATAACAGTATGATAACAATGACAAAACAACATTACATCCAACACCGAACCTCAGAACCTCATAACCCCGACCTAGAGATCCTAGGTACCTATTTATACATGTTCTTGGCTTACTAGCCATTACATCTTGTTACCAAAACCCTAACCCTAACCCTATCATGGTTATGTCTTCTTGCATGCGCTCCCACATGCTTTTCTCCTCTGCATGCATGTTTACCTTGTGCGAGCTGCTTTTGTTGCCATTTGTCTTCTTATTTATTCTCCAAAATTATCCTTTATTCAAAGATGGGCATGTGCCCAACATGTCCTCTTCTTCAAAGGTGTCAAAATTCAACAAACACACCATTTTGTGAATTTTGTAAATCTGTCGGAAATGACATGAAAAACTACAGTTTGTTGTAGTTAATGAAATAAAACATGCTAGATGCCTATTGAGTATATGGGATAGAAGATAATGGAGGAAGAGGTGATTTGGATTATGTTGAGAAAAAAATGTGATATACACAAAAATACATTAGAAAGCACATAAATATAGTGAAACCCAACTTCTAATAATGAATAAAATATCAAAACATTGTAGAACACAAAATGCCTATAATAGTGGTAGCTTATCTTTGAAGAGAAAGAGATGTCGGCTACACTCATTTGCAATAAGAATTACATCACACTCCATTTCATGCTCAAAGGGACTCCTTCATGCTTATCTATAGATTTCTAATGGGATCTATTTCCTATAGGAATGTACATAAGACCATTATGAAATCATTACATGATGGATGTAATTCACAAATGGAGATAACATTACATTTCATTAATTGATTCCGAGTGTGGGAGGAATCTGTTGGTGAAGATGCATCAGGAAGATCTATATCAATGGGGGATAATGTATGGAACCTCAAGCACACCTAAAAAGGGTCGTGGAAACTGGAGCTATGTTCAATATATGGAAGACTCTCATTCTCTAGAAGGGAACATCTATAGATTGGTCCATTGGGTAAGGGATAACCGAGCACCAAGTTAATGGAATGCTTGTCCTAGCAGTGCAGAGGAACCCTCATAAGTGAAAAAATATCTTTTTTCTCCTCTACAATCTTGTTGTCTTGATTTTTCTACATAGAAAGGTCTTGGTCCGAGGCTATGGTGGTCATAGTGACCTTCTATTTACCTTCTAACCAAATCATGAAGAGGGAAAACTTTGTGGTCTGAGATATTACTTTGCAAAATTATTTTTTCGAGATCAATGAAATGGTAGAAGTCATTACTACCTCGTGTATCATGTAGAGATGACCTCCGATAGTAACAATGACACTGTGGGGCCGAGACTCATAGATAGTGTGACGTTTCCACATATATGGTTGTCCTAAAAAAACATCACAGACTTCAAGTGAGGAAGCATCACACAGTACCTCATCCTTGAAGGGATCGATTTCATAGGACAAATGACATTGTTGTCTAATGTGAATGTATCATCCCTGGATCAACCATCAGATGGTGTATGGTTGGGTGTGTGGCATCATTGGTAGCTTCAATCTCTTGAAAACCTCAACTAATATTAAGTTCTTTTGATTCCCACTATCAACAATGAACTGCAGTGGAGTCCCCTTTACCCACATATGTGAATGGAATAGGAACTCCCCCTCCTCAAGATCCTCTATTTATTTTGGTTGTATTGTTATGGAGATGATTATAGGAGTGGATTCAGCATCGATGATCCTTTTCCCTTTATTGTGCTCTAAAAGAGTCCGAGTCAAGTTCGGATTCTTTTTATTTGATCTTATCCAACAATTACTGTTTCGAGTGACATTCATCAATGTTATGCTAGGGTATTTTGTGGAACTTGGACCACTTTCCCTTGTCCTTCTTCATCTTGTTGTTACCCTTCTTTACATATGGATTGGATTGGTTGTCTTGAGGTTTGTTTTTTTGCGAGTTAGGTCTGTCTTTACCATACTTTTATTGTTGTGGATTTGTAGACTTGAACTCCCGCTTATTTTGTTGCTTAAATTTCTACTTGATTTTGACAACATATCTATAAGGGATGCCCAATGAGGAGATGTACAAGAAATAATCTTTATTTGTATGCACTTGTGTAGTGTTTGTGTTTTATAATTCTCAACTCTTGATAGTTATTTCCTTATGATCAATAACAAGATTCACTTTCATACAACAATTATCATAGAATAACTATACACTGAAAATCTCAACTATAAAAATGCAAAAAAAATAATAAAATCTAGAAATACTAACCATGCACATTAGACGTAAGAACACAACACAAGAACACAAGAGTTTATCTGGGAAACCAAAACTTGGGAGAAAACCAAACAACCTTTCTCTAGAAGAATTCAGTTCAAGAAATTACTACTACATCACCATCAATAGCCAAAATAACATATAGAGAATATCCTCCCCAAGGATAGATTCTCCAAGACCTAGCACCTCAATAATATGACCCAAAATAAGCAAGTAAGAGCTTCTCCAAGTGTGGCGCACCCTCCAAGATACCATAAAACCAGAAATAACGAAATTTCCAAAAACTGCAACTGCAACTGCAACTGCCATGTGTGCACTGCAGAAGGAGTTGTCTCATTCTCCAAATGAAATGATCCAATTTTGTTTTTATACTAATCCATGCACCATTTTGGGGCCGAATTCTTATTTTCGGGTCTTTAATTTCTTTATTAATTTCCTGTGGGGCCAAATTCTCTTCCTGGGTCTTCAAATTCTTCATGGGGATTCTTGTAATGGTATAGATGGGTATTATTTCACTTTCTTGTGGACAATGACTACCCAAAGTTGCAAATATACAACACTCCCTCTCAACAAGGGAGGCATTCTCCATAATTGGATTTCTTCTGTCACAGAAAGGTTGTCTTCATGAGCCATGTTGATCTTCCATATCCACGCATGAATTCCATCCCATAATATGCATGTGATAACATCTCGAGTCCATCCACTCCTTATAAGGAGAACAAATATACTTGGGCCATTCACCACTAGAAAATCCTCATGAGTGAATGAATAATTACCCTTGTTTATATCGATACTAGCATAGCCCTGTGCATGACCAATCTAGGATAATGTCTGCCTAATGCTTACCTGGGACACTCACCACTAGAAAATCCTTGTGTATGAAGGAATCATTACCCTTGGTCATACCAACACTAGCATAGCTTCATTCATGAACAATCTAGGATAATGTCTTTTCAAATTTATGGGCTCTTCCACCATTTCCTTCACCAAAATGAATTCCTCGAAGAAATCCTCTTCAGAGTTAAAAAGATTTGTTCTTCTTAGTGTGGCCATCTCTCCTCTTTGATTAAATCTCCTTCATCCCATTTCGGGATTATAAGCCTCAATTTTACCTTCTCTCTTATTGAGTCTAGACCTGGTAAGCATCCACACTCAAAAACCATGTCAAACTAGCTTGCTAGCTATGATACCAAAATTGATCTGGATATTTAATAAGATAATTAATGACTTGATTTCTCAAAGAGTGTGAAAACCAAGACAAGTAAAACACATAAATAGACTATGAGCGGTAATAATAAGAAGCAAAGAAATAAGAATGACACAACAAGATTGATAACAGAGTTCACCTAGTGTGGGTTGCATCTTCGAGTCTACCTCCAATGGAGTGGCCTCTTTAGTTATGACGCAAAATGAGAAAATTACATCAACTCCTCAATCTCAATAATTGGTTCTCTACTCTCCTGCAACACATTGGCCTCCAAAAGCCTATGGAAATACCTCTCTCCTCTTCACAATCCACTAAGAGGGATAAAATATTTCATATCCATCAACATATTAAAAGAATGTGACTTTAAAACAAATAACTCTTGCACGCATGACCAAAGTAATGTGTCTAGCGCACTGGTGTTCAGCCTTGTTATAAAAATTTGGAACAAAACCAACCTGGGGTCGAGCCTGTGGGCTTTGGGATTTTCGTTGATGTGAATATTTACCAAATCAAACTGATTTGGCATGGGCTTTATGGTAATTCACATCGGATTGGCATGTTGGTTGATTGGATATGGTTCAAACCATTGGTTGGCGGGGAGGTCACGGGGTCAAACTCATGGAACTCCCCTCTTTGGCATACATGATCTACTTGACTTTAACTATATAACCCTCGACTATGTTTACCAAGTTGTTTCATTGGTATGTTGGTAAATTTGTTACTTGTGTAGCCCGAAGGTCGGGGGTTCAATCCTAACCAACCACCCATTTTTCATTTAACATAAAATATTCTTGTCCAATCGGAGGCTACCACGTGGTAGCCTTTGATTGGTCCATGTCACAATGACACAACATCACCAACCAACTCAGATGCCATGTTTATTTCTAGTTGTATTCCACGTTGGATGCCACCTATCTACCATGTCATGCCTCTTCCATGTGTTCACTACTCAACCTGCCATGTGTCTTGTATGAATACCATGTGTCACTTTGTATGGATGACACATGTCCTCCTATAGAACTTTCATGTTTCACCTATGTCCTTTTTGTCATGTTTGACAAAAAATTCAGAACGTAATATCTTTCTCATACGAAGTCCATTTGAGCTCGTTCAAGTGGTGTCAGAAATATCTCGTCAAGATCTTCGTCATGGACAACTTTGCATCAAATTTTGAGACCTTTGAATTTTGACGTATCCTATATCCTCTTGGATCATTAACGCTATCATCACTTTTTCCTATGCATTTATTATTTTGAGTATCATTTTCTTGTTGTCACTTCCAAATTACTATTGATTCCTACAAGTGTATATCTTCCATTTCAAAATCATTTTGTTAGTAGACTTCAACAACCCATTGGACCTTTGGATTGTCATTGCTAATTTAAATCTAAAAGATGACATGAGTCACTAACCTTTTGTGTACCTGAAATAAATTGGAATTGTTTATTATTAATTGTTTACATGTTTAATCATCATGTTGAGTAGCCATCAACCATTATTTACATGTCAAATTTTGTTAACGATGAGTATAAATCTCAAATTCATATTATATTTTATGTTTAAGCATATTAACAATTTGTTATTTGAAATTTAATTAATATTTACATATATAATTTGTCAAATTTAATAAGCTAATAATTTAGTAAACATTGAAAATTATGTGCATTTTAACATAAATATCTTGTTTGATTATCAAATTAACATATTACAATAATTTTCAAATCATTTATATTAAAGTATGAGACGTTATAATTACTAAACTCGTAATAACATTTTGTAATTCTTATTGATTCTTATAGGCCCGACAAGTACACATTTGTAATATAGATTCTTATAGGCATGACAAGTACACATTTGTAATATATATTTGTTTCAAAAGATTAAGCTCCCATAACAAATGCTAAAGTCTATATTTTCTCAAGGTGGTAAAGTCTATATTGTAATTATTGTATCAATGTGCATTTTTATAGGAAAAAATATATAGATTTGTTTCAAAAGAAGGTTAAGTTTATATTATAATTATATAATAAATGTGCATTTTTATAACATTGAAAGAATTCAAGGAATATATCAATGTATTTAAAATGGAATAAGACCAAATATGTTTCAAAACTAAGTATGGAGTTGGATAGTAATTTAAAAGTTTGAAAACTCTAGAATGGAAATAGAGATTCATATAGCTTTACAATGAAAATAGATATTCACATAGCTATACACTAAGTTATATGGTTTAGTAATTTCTTTAAAAAAAAAACACAAAAATGCAACTAAATGTTTTGAGATGAAATTTATTCACATTAATAATGAGGGATACTAACTTTACACTAGTCAATGTTTAAGATGAAATTTGTTTACATTAAAAGTGAGGGATAGAATGTACAAATGCATATCCTCCCTTGTTGGAATGTATGAATATGCCAAGATGAGTTTATTTCAAAGCATACTTTTGTGTGAACTTAATTTATATCATTTATTTATGTCATACCCTAGATCATACCATTTAACTTAATTTATACCATTTAACATAGTTCATTTTTTGAAAGTATCTCTGCTTTGAATGATTTGAATCCTAAAATTCGTTATTCATAGACATATTAATTTAACTAGCTACATCAAAATCATTTCTATGTCTAATGCATGAAATGAAAATGGGAAATCGCTATTATTTTCATCAATGTTCATAAAATATTGTATGGCATATTCTTATTGTTTTACCCTTGTGGTTTGTTCCATTTTACTAAAATTCCATTACTTATCAAGAAACCACTTATGCACTCCTTGTGCTTAATGAAATTTTAATTCAACGACGCACACTAATTAATTGACAAAACACTAGAATTTTATAGTTCCTCTTGTCAAGTGAGTGTTCTGCTAGCATAGTTGATAAAAAAAATCATTTTTTTAACCAATTCAAAGATATATGGATTTATATGTTAGTGATAATGTTATGCCTCCATATAGTACAAATGGGTTATCAAGCAAAAATGAAATTTTTTCATGTGATTAATTTATACTCTTGAAGCTATTAAGTGGTACAAATTTGATGGTATACTCTTATCCATTTTATTTAAAGGAGATAAATTTATCTCAATGATTAGTGAAATAGGTATGTGAAGAATATATCTCACACTAAGTACTAAATCCACATTTCAAATTTGTACAACATAGAGATTTTTCCTAAGGGTATAATATACCATTATAATATACCATTATAAGTTCTTGGGTTGTCAGGTACTAAGAAATTGTTATAAGAGTTAAACGAGCCCATAAGTAGTATTATGTAGCAGAGTCTACGTATGGGACTAGAAATATGGACGATGGTGCAAGAATGGTAACATAACTATAAGTATTAATTTAATTACTATAAGCATAAACTAGATCATTTTCTAAATAAAGCAATTTTTATTTTTATTACAAACTGAGAACTACCACTACCTGAATGAGACGGGTAGTTCTGGAATATTCTAAACGTAAGGTTCTCCTTATCCCTCCTTAAGTATGACGCGAATTTAATACTGTTCTCAAAGAATTTAATTTTTTATTTAGTAAATCAATCAACCATCAATCTCTACTATTAACCAGGACAAATGAAATTTTATTTTTTGTTTAGATTTACCAGGACAATAATAACCATATCATTAAGATTATGTCACTGAAATCCATTCCTAATATTATAAGCAATTCTACTTTCATATTAACCTTTAAATCATTTAGAATGGATTAAACAACTCTCAATACCAAGAGTTACTGATTAAAATTAGAATCTACAGGGCATTTAATCCATTGAATCGAAAAAATAACAAGATTTTATTCCAAGTAATAATATGAATTTTGAAGATGGTTTAAATCATTTCAGTAATTGAAAAGGGCGGTCTAAAACATAACCATAATTACAAGATTTCTAACTGTAAGGTAGAGCTTTTGTATGGTAATTTTACGAACCTCTTCTGCTTTTGTTTGCTAATTTTAGGAACCTCCTTTGCTTTTGTTAACCAAATATGTTTTTCCTTTGCTTTTGTTAACAATATGATAGGCGCTTTTTTCAGATTTTTAATGGACGAATCGTGATAAAAGTGGCATTTGATTTTGATGCTTTTGTTATTTTTAACTTAAAATACCGTTCATGATGCTTATAAAACCTGTTACTCTTTTAAGTGCACCATCCAGAAGACAGCAAGCTTGAGCACTCTGAATATATTGCAATTTGCAATTTTAGAGATTGACACAAAATGTTGGCACTAAGCGAAGTAAAATCAGATTTGCAGGTTTGTAGACGCTGCCATCATGCCAACGTCTCAAACCGTGATGGGAGGAACCAGCTTTGCATGGTATGTAGAGTTTTACCTGTAACTACAGGCACACAGCCCTTCATTGTCCCTCCTACTCGGCTTAATCGGTGGGCATATTTGCCATGCTTCAGGCTACCGCGATGAATGATAAACTTCAAGACCTCGGGTGATCAGGGGTTCCCGGAAAGCCCTGTATTCACAGTTCTCTCTTACAATCTATTAGCAGACATCTATGCTACCCATGATCGGCACCGTCTTTGTCCTTTGCAAGCACTTGAGTGGGGATATCGCAGTCAGAACTTGGTACAAGAAATATTGGGATATCGGGCTGATATTATGTGTCTACAAGAGGTGCAATCCAACCATTACATGGAGTTTTTCTTGCCCATGTTTAGCCAATATGGTTATGAAGGGTTTTATAAGAAAAAAAATAACAAATACACAG
>JASDQU010337720.1:0-10197 GCA_032191745.1 Picea mariana | reverse complement strand
GTTGTATAGGAGGTGGGAGTAAAGCTTGCATCTGTGGTGGGTTGAATCTAGGTAGTAATTGGGAAATGTTTGCAGGGTACTGTGGATATGTAGGGTAAGAGGGATTTCCATACATAGGTCCCCTCCAACCTTGTTGCCAAGGTTGAGTTTGCTAAGGTGTCCATTGTGGATAGGTCACTAGGGAAGGACCCCATTGTTGTTGTTGATATTGTGTATTAGGATCATAAAATGTATTGGTATTTTGGGTTCTCCAAGGTCTTCTAGAAGGGTGTGGTTGTTCTTGTGAGACTCCTCCTCCCCTATACATGGCTTGTAGTTCAAGCAAGGTTGGAAACTTAGATGTGGGGTGTTCTAGTGTACATAGACTGCAGATTTCTATGACATTTAATGGGAATTCTTTCTCACTGTTGTGCTTCTTTCGACATCTATGAAAAAATATTTCTAAAACATCTTCTTCTTGTTTCTTTTTTAGTTTCAGAGTATCTAATTGGTTACTTATTGTGCTCAAGATGTCTATTTTAAAGTTCTCCAATAAGTTTCCTAACTCAGTTCTGGTGACAGCCCCTGAACTTTGTTTTGTATTTCTGCTAAAATGATCTCTTGGTCCTTTGCATGTTTTAGCTTGTCCTCTTGAGTAGCTCCTACAGTAACCTGCAATTTCTAAAAAAGGTTTTTGGTGTACATCTCCTAAACTCAACAATTCGTAAAAATGTGTCTTTCATTTGATCCCAAGAAAGGGTTGTATTTTCTCCTAAGCTCATGAACCATCTTAAGGATGAATCTTTCATTGTAGCAGGAAAAATTTTAAGTTTTTGGGCATCGTCTGAGTAGTTATAGCTTCTGCATAATATGTCAAACTCAAATAAAAATAAATCTAGATCTTCAGTTGACATACCTCTGAAAGTGGGTAACGATGATAGTGGGATATTCTTCATGCTGACGTTTTTGGAAATATCCAAGATTGGAAACCCAAAGGTCTCAGCCTCTGTGGCTGCATTTCCTTCTTCTTCTGCCATTCTATTGATGGATGGTTCAGAAACTAGATTTTTTGTGTCTCCTAAATGTTCAACAGACTCACGTTCTGCCTGTCCCAATACTGATTCTTCCATTTTAGGTTCTCCTTCTGGAGCCTCGCTAGCTCCCCTTGAATTTTCTGTTGGTGGAATTTTTCCTGCACCAGTGTCACTTGGATTAGTGGGGGGGTTTGTTTTTGAATCTTTGGAGCTTACAAATCTACCCTTGTTATCTCTATATCTATGCATAAAATGGAAATTTGATTCTTTAGCTGAATTGAAATCCTAATTCTATCTAGAAGGTAAGAAGGAAACCTGGCTTCAGAGAACTCCACTCTAGTGGTTGCGTGGCTCTTCACTCACGTCTTAAACGTTTTATCCTCCTCCCTTAAGAATCCTTTTAAAACATTAAAATTTATGCAAACAACCTAAGCTAAAAATTACTTCCTACTGTTTGCAACTCCTCGACAACGGAACCAAAATGTTATGCTACTTATATGTCTAATATAATGCACTCATTAATTATCAATCAAGGATTTGTAATCAACAGAGTTACAAGACACCAGTAAGAAAGGTAATTTCTAATGTCACGAGTATAGAATTAAACTAGATTATGCATGCTGGAAACAAATCAAAATAGCAAACTGCAATGCACTTTGGTTGTCTTTCACAGAGAGGCTATATATTCCATTCTGGCACATGCAAGTATGAGATGGAATTGGTTTGATAGATCAACTCTGATATATGACCCAGAAAACTAACTATGCAATCCACACTTCTGAAAGGAAATCACACATCAATCAACAAAGCATAGCATGGGTAGTTCAATAGTCAATATATTGGTTCTGCTATGGTTCACAATGAACTTCACTAGTTCTTATCCAAATGGTTGTGACTATTGCTGCCAACATCTATGATCACTCAAGGAAATCAAATTCATGAGAAAAAAAACAAGGCATATGAAAAAACAGAGCAATTAAAGATCTCTAAGCAATTATAGAATGGAAATCGTAATCTAAATTGTACTACTATCATCTAACAGAGTTAAAGCTTTAGCTAATTCAATGTTTATACTATTGAAAACAAATACTAATGCTAATCTACAAAGAGGCTGACCTTTGTTGGACGGTGGGCCCTTGCCGCTTCAACAGGTCAGCTATTGAAGTCTACATGAAGCTTGATTTTGACACACACATTACTCTCACTCACATTTCAAAACATAAAATCATACTTTCATTAACTCAAATCATACTCAATCGTGGATAATCAAAATATGGATATAAATGACATTCTATTAGTCTTCACTCTGAATATTTTCTATACTATCATACGCTGCTTTACATATTCATGATATGCTAACTCTCCTACTACTTCTACCATCCTTGCCACAACTATTTAATAGTCTAAATCATGAAACACAAGGAGGCGAAGTGATTTGCAAATCAATCAGTTTCTTAAGTTCAATCATTCGGTTACATATTTATCTTCATCCTCATGACACAAAGTGCATGAGGATGAGGCAATCAACAAACTATCCTTATCATAGCCTTGCTAAGGCAAAAGATGTCCATCAATTGACTTAGGCAAGATCTAGCACTTAACTTAGTGCATCAGGCTCTTCCATATTAGTACTGGATCGTAACAGGTAGATGGTACCAAATCATGATAGTGTGAAAAAGGTGCTACTGGATCATGACAAAGTGTGGTTGTTGGTACCGGATCATAACATTGCGTGTTGTTGGTAACAGATCACAACAGGTAAGATTTAGTACCAGATGCGTTCGGTACCGGATTCGGACAACAATAGTCTTGGTGCGCAGGTACCAGATAGCTGAGCTGTTATAGGAATTCTAGACATCTAGAGGTTAAAGATTCACATATGACAAATCGAGCATTAGTACATGTAACATTTAATTCCTTAACTCAATAAACCACAAAATGCATGAATTAACCATACTTTACCTTCTGACCTTATTACTGGCAATTGGTAGCATTCTTGTCATTCACTCAAGCTTTAGGTAGGACAAAAAGGTTTAGGTGAAGAGTATAATAGGGTAATGTGGATGTCAATTTTGGGTCTCAACAAGGACATTTTGGAAGAGCCCCTCGGGAGAGGAGGGTCGTCCGTCGTAAGCCCTCAGAGTAATGGTGGATGGTATGAGCTCTAGAGAGCCAAGTTTCTTCCAGACGATTTTGGACATGATGCATGTGGATGCACCTTCATCAATAATGCAGTGGTGGATTGTGATGTTCCGTATTTTAACCGGTATTTGGAAAGCGACCAAAGTGGGAAGACGAGGTTCCCCACTATTGAGATTGAAGGTGATGAGTCAATTATCAACAGGGTCGATTGTCCCCAGAGCAGAAATTAATGGCTTCCGTTGAGTAGGATAGGTTTGAAGAACTTCTAAGACTGACATGGCAGTGGGGGATTGTACCAAGTCATCGACCAAACTATAATTGTGGGTCGCCCTAGCCTGAGGGTTGTTGACATTCCTTTGTAATTGGATGTGAGGGATGTGAAGAGGTGTTTTAGTATTAGGGCATGAAATCATCAAACGTGGGCCACTTGTGACTGGGGTGGCCTCCGAGGTAGTGGGAGTAGGGTCAGAGGGTGCGTTGTATTGATGACTATGCATTTGTAGAAGGACTTCTTCCTCACTAGTGAGGAGGATAGTGTGATCTGTAGGAGGGCATGGGTTGGTGTACTGTCCTATCTTTGGTGGGGCTGGGTGCATCTCCTATTGGGTGTTCATCACCCCTTGGTGTGGTATGGGGTTTTGTAACACAGTTGAGGGGGGTTGTTGCACATATTGTTGTGGGGCCTACTGGGGAGCAAGTGGTACTAGGGGACGTGGTCCATTTCCATATTCTTTAATCCATTTGAAGTCCTCAATTTGGGGGCAATGATGAGTATAATGGCCATACACACCGCAAAGGGAACAAGAGAAGTTTGTTCAGATATTGTTGTTGTTATTCCCTTGGCGTTTGTTGTTATTTCTCCCTTGGGGGTTCTGGTTCCTTTGGTTCTAGTTGCCCCTGGAAGGTTGGTTCTGCTGGGGTGGGTTCTGGTTTCCTCCTAGTCCAGGATTATTATTGTTTCAGTTTTTAAATTTATTTTTTTCATTGTTTGACTGATGGGCTAGATTATCTGTATTCAGTTGTACAAAATTTTGATACTGCTGAATGGGAGAGGGTTGAAAAAAATTAACCCAAACATGTGGTTGTCCTTGTGGTAAAATAATGGGTTGGGGAGGACCAGGAAATGAAAATTAAGGATTATTCTGTGGTAATGATTTGTAGGGTGTATAGGAATTCATGGCGCTTTCACTGGTTCTTAGAGTATAAGAAGAGGTAGAGGGGTTACTAGAACTAGGTTGGGCCATGGGGTGTATTGTGGATGTTGGCAGTGGTTCGCTGATGGGTGGAGGAAAGGTCAAGGGGTATGGTTGTTGATAAGGGGGAGGAGGATAATAAAGGGGTCCACCATATGCCGGTGGATATTGAGGTTTTCCATACATCGATGGTTGTTGGGGGTGTGAATTGTGGTGTGTAGTGGTACCAATCAATCCATCTGTTGAGTGAGACATCCCAGGTTTGTCTTGGCCAAATGACATGGGTCTCGGGACATCAGGTAGTATTGTATACAAATATCCTGACTATGAATAAATGAGTTTGAACTGTTGGGCCTTGCTTATGGCTTCTTCTTCCGATTGGGGGAAGGTGGCGACCACATATTTTGCAAGGAGGGAAACACATGATTTGAGAAACCAATTAAGGCATTGTTGCGGGGTGGCTTCATCTTTGCAGAGACTACGTTATCAATTCCATTCATGAATGTGGTCGGTGATCTACATGGCAGACGTTTGTTTAAACTCTAAAAGTAATTCGAGCCCATTGTCATGATGAATTGGTAGTTGAAACAAGGTCATAAATGCTTTGGCCAATGATTCGAAGGTCACATGGGACCCAAATTTTTATTCCACATACCACTTGGCCGATGGGCCAGTGAGCGTGCATTGAAATAGTCTTAATCAGGTAGAGTCGTCCATAATTCTATTGGAGGAGAACCATAAATGGAAGGTCATGATATGGTTTATTGTGTTGTCTCCCGCTTCTCCTTCAAACTTGGGGATGTCTGAAGGTAGTTTGGTAGGCATTGCAGGCCATGTGGGGTCGTACGATATAGGATCAGTAGTGAGTTTAGTCAGATATGGTATGTTGAGGGAATTCAAGTATGTCATCTGGGGTTGTGGTGGAAGATTAGGGCCATCCATGGTGGGAATGTTTTGTGTGCCTGACCCTAAAAGAGGGTTTGTTCTGGACATAGTGTGAATGTGGGGTGTACCTGACCTGTGAAGGGGGCTAGATGGATTTTTACTTCCTCCCTGAGAAGAAGTGTGCCCCCTGCTTCCGTAAAAAGGAGAGTGTGGGGATGGTTGAACTTGGGAAGTGGACCCAAGAAAAGTGGAACCAAGCAAAGTTGATACCAAGACAGTAGTACTCACAGGGTTGTGAGAAAGTATGGTCGATGAGTTGTCAAGAATAGGAACTCCGCCTATAATGGGAGGGAGATTTAGCAAGCATCTAGAGCGATAGGGATTCTGTGGGTCCCCTATGATGTTCGAATAGAAAATTGGATGTGTGCAGGTGGGGATGAGAGAAAATAAATGAACACGATTCTTTATAATTTTTGAACCTTCACAATATACTTCACAATCATATGTAATTACTAGAGCATCATACATAAATCAATTTGATAAAGAACCATACATGTGGGTAGGTGTATTTTTGTCGTGTGGGAGAACAAATAAAAAAAATGATCGTGTCCTAAAATACTTAACATCCTTCCTCTCAAATAGCATTGGACCTTCCAATAGCACTCGACAGTGGGGTCTGAATCCACTGGAAGAGGAACTAGTGAAGGATGAAGTAATCAGTGATAATGATGGGTAGAGGGTGCATATCTCGAAAGTGCTAGTGATATTTCCCAATAGCCACACAAAATCCGATCAAGGTGCAAATGCAGCCCACAATTTCCACTTGGGTAGATGTCCTAAAATTTGGTCACTAGGTACCTCGTTCAAAGTGCGTCATTTAGATTTTCATCCTCAGAAATGGGTCACGGGCTATATCCCATCTAAGAGGTGGGTGCCTCAAGGGGGGAAACATAGAACAACCGAACCTCGACCTTCGACCCTTCACGAGTATCTCCCTGCCTTATGGTGTTAGGAACACTTGACTTGGAGGATTTTAAAGTTCCCTATTTGACAACTTCTACTGTTTGAAGATGTGAGAACTAGATAACGAGGAGTTATTTGGATGCCTATCCCTGAGATCCTACCTAGACTAAAAAAATTCTTTTGGCACCTGCTGTGGAGGAAACTTAGTGATTTTTTAGAAATATTTTAGGTGTGGTTGTTTGAGAGGTTGCAGGTGTGAACCAACCTCATTGAAATTAAGTGGGAGTGTATAGTTTCATTAAGAAAATGGAGGGGTGTTTCAGAGTCCCTTTGCAGGAAACTTACTTCAACCTCCACATTTCGAGATGAAAACTATGTGAGTGAGTAGTGACTTTGTGTGTGAACAAGTGAAAATGTGACAAAATTTTTAATAAATTAGGTGTCACCTTGCTGCGTGTGGACTTCGTGTGGTCCTTACAAGTCTTGATTATCTAATTAACTAAATGCCATTAGTACAACCTTGCAGAATTTTCAATTCCCTAGGAAACTAGCATGTGGACATGTGGGTCCTTATTATTCCTTTAACTCCCTAGTGTGATTTAATCTGAGAAATCCTTGAAACTATCGTAAATCATGGACATGTGGTCATGTATGGGCCCATTACAAAACCTTTAAACTTCCCTAGTGATTTAACCTAAGAAAGTAAATTCCAACACTATCCTATCTTTGTAGCAGGTGGGCATGTATGGGCCCTTACAATCTTAAGATGTGTTTGATAAATAAACTAAGAGGAGTCCCGAGGGGGTTGTTTTCCTCTCCTAAAGATTTCATCTTTTTTAAGGGAGATGAAATGTTCCCTCAGTCTCT
The DNA here is from genome assembly GCA_032191745.1 of Picea mariana. NCBI lineage: Eukaryota > Viridiplantae > Streptophyta > Pinopsida > Pinales > Pinaceae > Picea > Picea mariana. The sequence goes on along the minus strand of JASDQU010337720.1, from coordinate 3,134 downwards.
TTCTGATTCTCAAGATCGCTTTGGGGCGTAAGAGAAGAGCATACTCAAAGATTGATATTCAATTTCTGGTCCCCATGAAAGTTTTATATGTGATGTATAATGATTCCAACTTAGAATTTAATCAAAGCAAGCCATCCATGTGGAAAAATGAAAGAAAAAGAGGAAATAATGATTTTAACCCCTTAAGTGCCTATGTTTTGACTAATCCCTTCATATGGAGAGGGTATCTAAGTGTGGTGCATGTTACAATCTGCATGAAATCAATTTTGAGAAGGTTATGGGCCTTCAACAGATCACAAAAACCCTTACAATATTTGATTTTCTGGGCAAACGCGTGGGTCTCAGAGTAGACAAAGGCGCATTGGGTGCCAATGTGCAGATTAAAAATGACCTTTGGGCGCAGTGCGTAGAGGGCGCTAAGAAACACAGGGGGTTTCACACACGTGCTCAAAAGATGTGCCTGTGGGTTATAAAACCCACGCACTTGCTGTTACACAGCCATGAAAGAAATTTCGGATGAAATTCTCTCAACTCGGCTTTGAATTGGGCTTTCTGCAGGTCAGCTTGGGCCAGTTATGGTTCTTGCAAGTTAAAGAAACAAAAGGAAGAGATAAAATAACCCAAATGGGGGAGAAAATTGATACCTTTCCCCAGTGGATTCACCAATCTGTTGCATCTCTTTTGTCACATAAATGAGTAAAATATAGATGCTTACAAGCCCAGTTGGGTTAGCTAGGCAAGAAAACAGTGACGAAAAGAGTTAGAAGTATAAATCATAAAGGATAAGCAAAGAACTAAACTAAGAATATTAAAAGACACTAAACTAGAGTGCATAAGGACATTAGAAAAATAAATAAACAACACTCATGCCACCAATGGAAAGGCTTGTATTAGTGGAAAGAAAACACCAAAGAGAAAGGAAGATGTATGGGTCCCCTCTTCCTCCAAGGGAGTGCCCTTCGACCCCCAAATATTGAGCTCGTATTACAAGTAACAAACTAGAATGAAATGGTGAAGAGGATCCAAAGCACATTCACTCAAGAGGTGATGTGAATGGCGAAATGAAATGGTGCTTGCATGCTCTTGATGAGGAAAGAGGATCCTCCAAGAGAATATAAGTAGCATAACAATACAAATGAATTACTTGAAAATATAGTGCACCCAAGGCCTATTTTTATAGCATATCTTTGAGGCATTACGCAACCAGTTCTTAGTGTGAACAAGGGGCCCTTTAGGTCTTTGACCAACCCCCCAGTCAGATTCAGGTGATATTTGAGTGTCAAATCAATTTGGAAGCTGAACCAGAAGTGGGTGGAAGGCCAACCAATATCATAAATGCACCATTTAGAGGTCTGAGTGGCTTTTTGCATCCACAGTCACGCATCGGGTGCATGTGCTCGTTTTCGACATTATCTGACTGTCGCACGTGCACGCACACCTTGTGTAGTTTTAGTGCATGCTGATTTTATTGTTGGTTGTATAGTTTTGGACCTTTTGGAAATGAATTTTTGGTACATGGGTGAACTATTGAATGTTTTGAATATGCTGGATTCATGTAACCATTTGCGGACAAAATTCCAGTGATAACAATAAGGAATTGATTGTAGTAAATTTCCATTCCTTATTTGGTAGTAAATTCAATGATTGTAACTTGGGGAAAGCATCATGTCCTGTCTTGTTTTGTTCTAGATCTAGGTGGATCTAGGGATATTAGTTTATGTCCACATTCACCGATTTATCCTACAACAAATGTGTCCAAAATAAATGTTATAGTGAAAATTACAACATAACTTTCTTAAAGAAGAAAAACCTTAGGATCAATGCTCTAATACCAAATGTTATGATCCAATTCATTAAAAATGAGAAAAAGTTAATGAATACAATTCACTTCAAGGGGAAAACCTCCTTTTACAATATATCCAATTCATAATACAATATGATATGAGATAACATGATCCTAAGACTAGGTCCTTGGTATACATACAGGATACAAAGGGTACAATTATAACGAAAGGGTACAATGAAGGGTTCTAGATGACATACACTTATAACACTATAAATGTAATAATTCAATATATAGGGATTAATAAAGTGTTTTAAACATAACATAGGGATTTTCTAGGAATTACGATGCATGTTGGACTAAAAAGGGAGGAATTGGATAAAGGGATGAGATTGATCAATGAACCGGATCGATGACGACTGAGCAACAATCTTCTAGAGCTTATAACTCATGATCTAGACACCCATTTGGGGAACACGATACCTCGTTGCAAAGGTAATTTGACAAGGAAGACAATAATATAGGTTTAAATGGATGATTTTTTCCATAATTTTTCCAAAATTTAAAATATCAGTCATCTATTTTTCATGGCTTGCTAGGAAATCTATTTAGAACCTCGACTTCCCAAGGCTATAAGTTGAGATCCAGAATTGCAAATTTTTCTCAAGAGGACTCATTGGAAATATGGAATTATTAATATTTCTCCTAGAATGATTTACATGGATGAGAGGTCACATATTGTGCTCAGAAAATTAAAACTTAGTCCACTTTTTTCAGACATTCAGTTTTAAAGTTTTGAAATAAAAGTTTATTAAATAACTTTTATAAAAGGATGAAGTGGGTCCCACTTGGAGGCACAAATTTCAATGAAAAAATTTAATTAATAATAATTTAAGAAATCATTAATTCCAAAAATAAGATGCATATGGAAACTTCTAAAAGGACAAAAGCCCTAACTACTTCAAGAAGTATTGGGAGTAGATTTAAAAGAAAGAGAGCACCATCAAACAAAGGGTTATAAGGTTGAATTATCAGAGATCATATAATCAAGATAACATTGTCCAACCTTCAACACAAAACCAATTTTCGCATCTACAAATACAAATATCCATTTTCTTTCTTCTTCTTCTTCTTCTTCTACATGATTTCTCTCAAAGCTTTGTGGTTCTATTTCTAAACTGAGCATAAAGTTGAGTTTTTTAGGGTTTTTATTTTATTCTTCCATGTCTCTTCCTAAAATATCATAGAATTATTTTACAACCATACATATGACTAGTAAATGTAATCTAGGATTTTCTAATTGATTCATGGAGGTTTGGTCCTTGCATTTGGCGATCTTTCTTTCTGGGCA
>JASDQU010337718.1:0-11451 GCA_032191745.1 Picea mariana | reverse complement strand
CTCATTGTTCAACATTTAAATTCCTCAAAAACTTCTCAATTAGAATAGTCTACAATCATACTCATAATCAAAACAAATTTCAACAGTCCTGTTAAGAAAATGCTTAGTCTCTAATTTATTTCCTTTCCTTTTAAGAATCGAAAGAAAACACACAACAACATTGGTCCACCTCTATCCCTAATACATCACTCTAAAAATATTATACACTCTCCATCAATTCACAATCAGCCAATTAAAACATATGCACGGGTCCCTTTCCAATTTGAACAGACTTCTAAAAACATGCTTGATTGCATACACTATTCATCATATCAACCAATAAGTTTTTGCAACGAGACCATAGTAAATATAAATCTTCGAACCTCATCACTATCGATGTAACTATTCATAATATGCACGATGATTCCATAATAAATGCACAATGAACATAACAAAATACACACAGTTACCAATTCCATAATTTGCTATAACCCCAATCGGGACTAGTGAAACACACAGGAGTCTCCAATTTGCAATTAACACCATGATGTAGAACACAGTGATTCAAAGTATAACAAAAAAGAGGCATCCCTTTGACTGTATATTATTACTCATTCCCAATCACAACTTTTCAACCTATTACATAATAGGAAGACGAGATAGGGACTTGAAAAAACATTCCATAACCACTCCGCTTGATAACCAATCTTTGACAACCAAAAAGATTCCAGACAGGAGCAAGAACAGTTGGGGATTTTAAAATCGGGCTCTGTCACAACAAATGTAAAGAGACAATCAAGAGTGTGCTCAGTCATCAATTGCATAGAGAATTGGAGGTCCTCAGAGGTATATCAATTGGAAGCAAATACCCCTTCGATACAACACGATAGAAGCCACAAGGTTTCTTTATAACTCTTGGTCTCGACGAATAGAAAAATAGTTAGCCACAGAGGAAACAATGATGAGTAGGGTAGGAAAACCAATGCACATAATGCACTTATGTTTGCAGAGGAGCGGTGATCATCCACTGGACAGTGACAGTTACCCAGAACACACAAAGGTATAACCTCTGTATATTTATTAAGAACCGAATCATTTGACAACAATGCCAGTGAGGATGCCTAACCCGAGGCATAACTTATATCACCCAAAAACCATAAAGAATATATATCGACGTTATGGCCACCGATTCTTGAAATATTTTGGTACCAAGACACTGAGCCCACAACTGTGACTCTGTTTTGATAAATACATAGCAGCCAAATGGCAGTCCGAACATGACTGGACATAGTTGCCCTCATAACTATGTGGAAGCAACCAGCAAGAATACACAGAGCGAAACCTTCCACCATTAAAACACAGAGCGATAATACCCATATTCATTAAAATCTCCACAAATACCCACCACGATTTTAACCAACAAAGCAACCAGCAAATGCATAACTCAACCAAAACCAATTCTTTTGATTGCAATCCGAACAATTACACAGTTATTCCAGAGAGAAAAAGCACGCATTTACACAGTTGCAATTCTCAGAAAAACACAAACCCAAGCATTCCTGAGCCATTGTTTTTTCATACACAGAGTGTAATTCAGGGATGGGTGAAAAAGAACCATACCTGTAACTGAGGGCATAAAAGGGTGAGTTGGCCAAGCGTTTTCTTCCCAATCTTGAAATGCAGAGCTTAACCACCAACATACCAAAATGAAACAAAGAACCATACTAGGGTGACGGCCTGATGGGGGGAGTATGGAGTGATTTTCATTTACTGCATGCTGCTTCCATCTCCTATCCTATTCAATTCCAAAGCACAAGACAACTAAACCTTCACTTGTGCATTAACCATGTAATCAATTTCCAAACCATTGAAACCTGCGAAAATATTCCTTGCCCAATGCACGACCCAAAACATTCATGTTAACACTTGCCAAGTCCTCATGTCATACCATATGTATTTCCATATCATATGCACCCAAAACTAACTCAAATGAAAATCATATAGCCACTAACCAACCATATAATAGTTAGGACTAGCACTAAAATGTTTTACATTTCCATTCGCACATAACTTTTAACATAGATTAAACATAGACCCTTTCTTTTAGGATTGTTCCCATAAGTTTCTTCTCTTTGTTTTGGTTATGTCATTAATAACATATTTCTTGTGTATGTGTAGCCAGGTAATAAATCATGGTGACGTGATTAAACATAACAACTGTAAATATATGCCAATCATAACATAAAAATAAGCTTTGAATAGCAGAACATCCCATAAAATGCATCATCCACCTATCACTATGTCAAAATGAAACCAAGACTGCATTGTCAACTAGCCTCTAGTCTACAAGGGGGTCCCACCTACTAGTATTATATCATTAGCATAGTTTAAATAATAGGGCTTTAGCAATACTTTGCAGGCGAAATTGCTCGTTGTGATTTTAATTGTCAACAAACGAGTGACTCCACAGGGAATTTTTTTTCCAACAGATTAAGAACTCAGAATGTATGGTTTCACAGACCAAGTAACATCATATCAAGAAGATATAAATCAAAACGATTATGCCATAGGGGCAAGTGAGCGGATTTAATGGAAAAATGACCGGGAGTTTGGGATTAACTCATGGAAAGTATGAAGGGGGTTTATCCCTGTAAGCATAATCATCCAACCAGAATTTTCTCTTGACTTCAAGGAGAAAATTTTTCTGGAATTGCTCTTTTTAATCTCAAAATGGATGAAGAAATGGAAATCAAAAGCAGGAAGTAACCAACTATCGCATAAGATAGCAGTGAAGGAAAATAACAAATTCAATGATTCTTTTAGGGGGGAACATCATAACAACCGTGTAAGATTGATTTTTATTGACTAACAATACTTTGCAGGAGTGTCGTTGTGGCAGAACTGATCCAACATTTTATTCTTGACCAAAAATTGAAATCAAAAGAACAAAAGAAATAAATGTCATAACCGAAATGAAATTGCAAAATTGAATACAACAGAAATGGAATGATAGAAATGCACTCAACAGAAGGAAAACTACTAAAATAGAAGCATAATTGAAAATTGTTTTAAAAGCAGAATTCAAACAGCAGAAATGAAATTACTAAAATGAAAATAGAACTGAACTACTAATATACATAACAATCCAAATAGCGTTAAACTCTTCAAGTTGGTTCCACATAGTGTTTTAAGTGAGAACCATTAGTGTTGTAGGAAAACAATCGCTCTTGTAAATCCTTTAAAATGTAAGATTTTGCACCCAGGAAAAAAGCGATCTTGAAAGGAACGAGCCATAATTTTTTAAACTTTGAAACATTTGATCGTCTTTTAGAGTACACAATTAAGTCATCAAGATAGATATGAATAATCTTGCCGATCAAATCGTCAAAAGTTATCTACATGTCCCTTTGGAAAGTGGCACCTGTATTGGATAAGCCAAAATGCATACGTTCATATGAAAAAGTTCCCCAATGAGTAATAAAGGTGGTTTTATATTTATCTTCCCTTTTAACCTTGATTTGATTGTAACTAGAAAAACCGTCAAGTAAGTACATCATCTACGACCTTGCAACTTGCTGCAAAATCATTTCCATATTAGGGAGAGGAAAGTGATATTTTATGCTAGCCCGATTTAATGCGCGAAAATCTATGCATAATCTGATTTGACCATTTTTTTTTTCTAACGGGAACCAAATTAGAAACCCATTATGAATACTTAACCGGAAAGATAATTCCATCCTTGAAGAATTTTTTCCAACTCCTTTCGAATAGTTTCTTCTAGTGCATGGTTGATAGGTATTTGTTTTTTCCTAAATGGTTTTATGCCCTCCTTGGTAGGAATTTCATGATGTATAAGAGTGGGATCAAAACCACGAAGATCCTCATAAGGCCAAGCAAAAACATCTTGAAATTCACCAAGCAGTCAGACAAACTTCAATTTTTCTTCATCAGAACATTGGGCACCTATTTTAACATTCTTTGGAGACTCGGGTGTTCCAATGTTCAAGGAGATGGTTTCACCCACCTTCCTTTTCAACTCCTCTTCTTTATGTTTCTCTTTATCGCCTACATCACTTGATGAAAATGAACTCTCTAGAGGAGTCAAGCCCTTAGGGATCTTGTTATCTTCCATGGATGTAAGTTCCTTAGGCTTATAAAGTTCATTTTGAATGAAATCACATATTCTCTCATCGCTAGGGAATACCTGCCATGATTCTATATTTTCAGGGATATGTGGAAGATATAGAGATTGAAAAGTACAATTAGGTATTTGTGGCAGAAGTTGTAGATTATGAGAGGTTGCAAAAATAGCTAGCCGATCAACCATTGAGTTCAATTCCCTCTTAACATGAGTAATGTTTAAAGATAATAGGTTCTATATAAGTGCCCAAACAATTTGGGTGTAGTGTTTCATCAACTTGTTGCTAGGGGAATATATCTTACGTACAAGGTTCACAACAAGCTCGGAATCCCCAAAAACTGTAAAGTGACCACAACCCAGATTATAGGTGTTTTCAATGCCTAATAATAAATATTCAAATTCAATGACATTCTTTGTGCAAGCAAACTCTAACCTATAAGAAAAGTTATGAATTTTCCCCACAGGAGAGTATAAGATAATACCAACTCCGTTTCCTTCATTAGAGCATGAACCATCAAAGTGCATATGCCACATATCCTCGTCTAAGTCGATTTGTTCCAAGGGAGTGTTATCCTCCTCGACAAATATGGAATACACTCCTAGGTCCTCTTCGATATAATTCACATTAGGCGGTGGAACACTTTCCATGTAAGGTGAAACCCTTCCCTCTCTAATAAATATGATGTTTTTACCATTCCGAGGAATAGATAAGTGTGTCCCATCGAGTGAGAGGTATCCACCCGTCAAAGATTGCCAATCTCTTCCTAGGATGATTGAGTAGTTTCTTACTGGCATATCAATTACCTAAATATTAAGGGTTGTGCTTATTTCAGGGTGCGCGCACAAAACCAAGGTCATGTTCTTGATTTCACCTATGGTCATTTGTTGTAGACTATTATAAGAGAGCATGCTTCTGGAGTTTTCATTTGTACAAGACAAGAATCTCTTCCATAATAATCTTCGACATTACACTTGGGCCCAAACCACCGTCAATGAGACAACAATGGGAAATCTTTCTTTACAAAAATATAAAATGGGGGGTTTTTTACAATGTGTCTAAACTTATGTACACCTACTTTATTTACAGAGAAATCCTCTTCATCTACCTCTTCACAGAGGTTGGCTACAAGAGAAGATCTTCCTTCCATGAATTGTTTTATATGCTTATGTTGTTCAGGGATGACAACCATGTCTAGAAGGGTTGCATCTGCTTTGATGTTGGCCAATTGATCTAGAATATTGTATTTGGAATAGGGGAGAGGGGAGGTAGTTCTGTGACTATCAGTAGCCTTAGGAACCTGAACAGTAGCAGCTAGTGAGGATGATCTCGGGCTAGAAGAATTGTGGGGAGGAACATATTTTATTTTGGGAGAATAGGATTTATTCCTAGTATTGGTGATCATGACATCTTTTGGCTCTACAAAATCTAGGACAACGATGTTATTTTCAAGTCTCTTACCAAAGATTTTATCTTTGGCACTATTCTTTAACTCACATTTACTTTCCTCATGGTGTTCCTCACAAAATTTACACCAACTACGAGGCATGATAGCTTTAGCCTGAAAATTATTTTCATTTGGATTTCTAAACGGGGGTCTAGAAGAGGATGAAGCTCCAAGGGTAAGAGGGGAGACATTTCCCTTTCAATCATATGCTATCATATGATTATTCATGTCTTGTACAAGTTGTAAGAGGGTGGACATCTCTGTCTTTTTAACTGAATCTCCCTGAGGAAGACTTGTTCTTTCAAGCTATTCTTCATACTCTAAACAAGTATGCAGAGAAGAACCAAGGTTATCAATGGCCTTTTCCTAGGGCCTATGACGGTAGGGAGAAGGTAATGCATTATAATAATGCATGAAAGAGGCTTGGTTCTGAGGTCGAATGAGTTCAGGGATTTGATTGTATAACTTGGTGAAACACAAGTTGAAGGACTTGATGGTCTCACCATCCTTATAAGCGATGTTATTGTATTCCCGTAACTACTCAGCTGGGATTTTGGATTTCCCATAGGTATATTTGAACCAATAGAATAACTCCTCCCAAGTAGATAAAATCTTAGGAAGGAGATCGAAGAAATCGGCCACAACTTTCCCTTCAAGGGAATTGAAAAATAAGTGCATACAAGTATCGTTGTCATTGGCTCCTATGTTGTGATAGGCATTAGAAAATGCCACCAAGTGTTCATTTGTAGTGACAGTGTTATTCCCTTAAAACCTAGGGAGATGCTCTTTGAATTTAGGATGTGGGCGAGTAGCAGGTGCCAGGTTAAGAGGAGAGGAAACATGCCACGGTGTGGTTGTAGCATCTTATCCAAATGGAAAAATCCCATACTTTTTAATAACTTTGGTGACTATATAAGCTACCTATCACTAACGAAGCTGAATATTGATATGAAGAAGCACCTCCAGTGCCACAAGAGCCACCACTAGATGACATCTTGTGGATAATAGGTAAGGGAGAGAAAGACGAACAGGAAGAATCAGACAAGGTTCTCCTTAAATCACTTTGATGGGTTGATAACACAATTTTCCTTCTTCCTATTTCAGAAATAGAATTAATTTCAGGTGATAAGCCTCTTCTTCTCCTAGAAATACGAGGGTCTAAGGACGTGAAAATAAGATCAAAGATAGAAAAAATAAAGTTATGGATGATTCCTAAGCTGTCTATGTCTAGCTTCCCAATGTTCTTGGGCACTTATGTCTTGTTCAATTGTTTCCCATGAACGATTAAGCTCAGCCCAGGTATTAGCAGTGTCTAAAATGGTGTTAAATAAGTTTAAAGCAATGCTAGTCTGATCTTGAAGACCGGGCTCAATATTAGGATTCCTTGCAATAGGTACAGTCATTAAGAAATGAAACAGTCAAAGAATCAATATAAGAAAAATAGATATATTCGATGATAATCAAGCATAAAAATCAACTAGAGAGATATTGAAGATCTCCCTAGTATGGTCACCAAAATAAATGTTGAGGAAAAGATATGAAATGATCTTACTCAAGCATTTTCAGATCTTACTTGGCTAAAACAAGATATATGGGAATATCACCCTATGTTTATAGCCATCAAAAATTGTTTCCTAATCCACAAGTATCAGTTACAATGGCTTAGGCTAATTTTTTTTATAATTGAAATATTGCTGAAAAATTCAATTTTTATGTAATTTTCTAAATATAACAGATGCAAAAATAAATGTAGAGACAAAAGTAACAATGTCAAGTCAATAATAAAAACAGATGAGACATAAAGCAATTGCTTATTTCATTCCAATTTATCAAAAGAATTATTCTCTTTACAAAATTCTCTGAGGAAGTTTGGACCAAAGTCAAAATTAGATGCCCCCGATGAAAACCAAGTCAATAACAAAAGTAAAAATGCCAAGTCAATAATAAAAATAGATGAGACATAAAGCAATTGCTTATTTCATTCCAATTTATCAAAAGAATTATTCTCTTTACAAAATTCTCTGAGGAAGTTTGGACCAAAGTCAAACTTAGATGCCCCCGATGAAAACCATACAAAAGGACTTTTGACAGAAAGTAAAAAACTGAACTTTAAAAGATAGATCAAGAAACACACAAGAGTCTCCAATTTGCTGGATAGAAAGTAATTTTCTATAACCCCGATTGGGCCTAATGAAACACACAAGAGTCTCCAATTTGCAATTAACACCATGATGTAGAACACAATGATTCAAAGTATAACGAAAAAGAGGCATCCCTTTCATTGTATATTATTACTCATTCCCAATCACAACTTTTGAACCAATTACATCATAGGAAGATGAGATAGGGACTCAACAAAACATTCCATAATCACTCAACTTGATAACTAATCTTTGACAACCAAAAAGATGCCCGACGGGAGCAAGAATAGTTGGGGATTTTAAAATCGGGCTCTGTCACAAAAAATACAAAGAGGCAATCAAGAGTGTGCTCAGTCATCAATTGCACAGAGAACTAGAGGTATTCAGAGGCATATCAACCGGAGGAAAATACCCCTTCGATACAACATGGTATAAGCCACAAGGTTTCTTTATAACTCTCGGTTTGGGAAAATAGAAAAACAGTTAGCCATAGAAGAAACAACGATGGGTAGGGTAGAAAAACCAATGCACATAATGCACTTACATTTGCAGAGGAGTGGTGATCGTCCATTGGACAATGATAGTTACCCAGAACACACATAGGTATAACCTCTGTATATTTCTTAATAGCCAAATCATTTGACAACAATGCCAATGAGGATGCCTTACTTGAGGCATAACTTATATCACCCAACAACCATAAAGCATATATATCGACGTTACGACCACCCTAAGACAGATTATTGAAATATTTTGGTGCCAATACACTGAGCCCATGACCATGAATATAGTTTGATAAATACACAACAACAAAATGGTAGTCCAAACAAGATTGGACAGAGTTACCCTCATAATTGTGAGGAAGCCACCAACAAGAATACACAGAGCAAAACAGGGATGATTTTAAGGATGAAAATTTATATTAAATTGTAGAAACATGGGCTAATCTTACTAGTCCTTAATATGAAAAATGTAAAATGCTTGGCGACAATTTTGTAAAAATATTGAAATTTTTAAGGATTTTCTATAGATTCTATAAAATTTTAGCGATTTTTAAGATAAAATAATTTTATTCTATGGAATTTGGGCGAATCATTTTTATAAAAAAATGGAAATTGACGAATTTGTTTTTGGGAAAAAACATGGAAAATTAGCCCATTGGCGAAATTTAGCCCCTAAAATCATCTATGGAGCAAAACCCTCCACCATTAAAACAAAGAGCGATAATACCCATATTCATTAAAAAATCCATAGAGACCCACCACGATTTTAACCAATAGAGCAACCAGCGAATGCACAACTCAACCAAAACCAATTCTTTTGATTGCAATCCGAACAATTACACAGTCATTCTAGAGAGAAAAACCACGCATTTACACAATTGTAACTCTCAGGAAAACACAAACTGAAGCATTACTGATCCATTGTTTATTCATACACAAAGCATAATTCATGGATGGGTGAAAAAGAACCATACCTATAACCGAGAGCTTAAAAGAGCGAGTTGGTCGAGCATTTTCTTCCCAAGCCTGAAATGCACAACTTAACCACCAACAGATCAAAATGCAACAAGGGTGATGACCTGATGGGGGGAGTATGGAGTGACGTGCATTTACTTCATATCGCTTCCATCTCCTATCCTATTCAATTCTGAAGTACAAGACAACTAAAACTTCACCCATGCATTAACCATGTAATCAATTTTCAAACCATTGAAATCTGTGAAAATATTCCTTGCCCAATGCGCCACCCAAAACATTTACGTTAACCGTTTCCAAGTCCTCGTGTCATACCATATGCATTTCCATATCATATGTTCCCAAAAATAACTCAAATGAAAATCACATAGCCACTAACCAACCATATAATAGTTAGGACTAACACTAACATGTTTTACATTTCCATTTGCACATAACTTTTAACATAGCTTAAACATAGACCCTTTCTTTTACGATTGTCCCATAATTTTCTTCTCTTTGTTTTGGTTATGTCATTACTAACATATTTATTGTGTATATGTATCGAGGTAATAAATCATGGTGACATGATTAAACATAGAAACTATAAACATATGCCAATCATAACATAAAAATAAGCTTTGAATAGCAGACCATCCCATAAAATGCATCATCCACTCGTCACTATATCAAAATGAAACCAAGATTGCATTGTCAACCATATAGGACCATGTAAGAAGCATCGAAACAACAACAAAAAATGTGTGATATGACTATCTCTAAGCCTCCAGTCTACAAGGGGGTCCCACCTACTAGTATTATATTATTAGCATAGTTTAAATAATAGGGCTTTAGCAATACTTTGCAGGCGAAATTCCCTATTGCAATTTTAATCGTCAACACTGTGCAACTGTAAATTTTTCATCTACAGATCAAAATGAGGACTCCAACACATGGTAGGGCATAAAAATTATCATATATAATGATCCTTAAAAGAATCATTGTGCAAAAGAATGTCATATTAAAATATTTAGTGCATTTTTATAATTAGGGTTAGGGTTTTTTCTGTTGCTCATTGACAAAAAGGAAAAAATTTATGAATCCAACTCCAGGGACTCAAAGTTTTGTTGCTCCAACAAGAAAATCAAGCTTTCCCTTCCCCCTCTTGTCTGTCTCCAACTGATGCAAGTTTTGTTTGAGTGTTTTGTTCTATTTCCTCAAAGTCATATTTTGTTGATACATGTTCTTCAATTATTTATGTAGAGGCAAGTTTATTCTCATCATGAATATAGTGTTGTCTATTGAAGGATCACAATCATCTAGGAGTTATATACATTTCATATTTTATCTTCTATTCTCCTCCCTCTACTAGATTATCATTTTGTGTGCTTCTCTCAATTGTTTTCTTGATCTTTTGAAAGTATGTTGACCCTCATCACAAATAGTGTTCTTCTTTTTTGTTTCTATTGGCTGGCTCTTTGTGGGAGTTTCTTCTTGAGGTTTTAACTTTCTGGCTGAAGATATGGTCAAAGGAACACTAGGCTTAGGTATTTCTTTCATCTTTGGACTTTTCTCCACTGCCTTCCCTTTACCATTTGCTTTGGATATTGTTGTAGTTACAGGCACTGATGTTTCACTTGTCACTAAGATATCTTTCTTGGACGCCTATTCCAAGGATTTTTTCTTCATTTCCTTGTTTTCATGATGCAACTGTGTTATGAAAAAATGGGATTTCTTTAACTATTCTTGCAGCTCAATGATAAGGATGTCTTTTTCATTAGGGAGGTTTGTTTCTGTGAATACCTTTGGATCTTCATCAAGTGTTTGTGATGTGTGCATGGAAGGCATCCCTTTAGTTGCTGACCTAGTAACTGGTTTGCTAGGAACTGTGGCCTCTTTAGGGTAAAATTGAATATTTTCCCCCTTATTTTTAGCTTGTTGACTTACTACAGGTTCCTTAGTTTCCTTTGCCTTGTTTTTGACAGAACTCTCAGAAAGATATGTGGTGGTATTTTCTATAGATGAAGGTGTATCTCTCATGATTTGAGGGCTGCTAAAATAATCAGTTGTTATCTGTGATGATGATACAAAAGCTTCCCAATATTGATTCCTCTTTCTAATCTCTTCTAACACCAACAAATTTATCATTGAAAAATGGTAGAGGATTGGTTCTCCTTGATCTTTCATTAATTGTACTATGTCATCCATCTTCCCTAGGCTTCTAAGGAGGTAATAGGGTAGATTCAAGGGTTTCCTACCAGTGAAGTGCATTAAGAGCCTGATATGAT